>PHNY01300011.1:15543-46968 GCA_003724115.2 Anethum foeniculum
AGGTGTAGATAAGAACCAGAGCTGTTAAGAGCCGTTAGATGTAAGTACTTAACAAGAATGGCTTTGGCAAAAAAGCTACATCTGTGAGCTTGAAATTATGGTAGGACATGAAAGGACATATATACACGTAATTATGCAGTAATCATATATTTAGATATGTATATAAAAGAAAAAATTGATTACTTCTTAACAAAAATTCAAATAGCTCACACAGCTAAATATCTAGCTTACAGCTACTACAACTATCTGTACCAAACATAGCCTAAACCTGCTTCTGGAAGTAATGTGCCAAACATAGCCTAAAGCTGTAACATATCATACCAAAGAAAGAAAGACATACCGAGCTAAAAACCCGTGATTCCTTTTGCGCCTAAGGGTGCTGGGTTGATAGGTTCGTTTTGGAAATAATAGCATTGGTTCACTTGAAGAAGAATCATCAGCTACAGGAAAAAATAAGCACAAGCTATATAAATTTCTACAAGGGGGATAGAGAGTGAGAAGTGCCAACAGAGAAATGAATATATTATTAGTTTAAAACTTGCATAATGTACTAAAAGCATGGGAAAAATAGAAAAGCAAAAGAGCGCAATTTCCCAGCAACTGAAATTCTTTGACAACGACGCCGATATTATATTATAAGAAAAAAGACTAATAATCTAGACCCTTTATCAAATCCACCAGAGCCATAAGACTTATTTATGCTCACGGTAAAGGCAATACGTTTATCAGAACTTTAGAGACCCATAGCAATAATCTATTTTGACACTTGAAACTCAGGATGTTGAACAAGATTTGTTTTTTTTCAGAACATGCACTAGAAGTTACTAAGTAATACACATCCATGATAGAAGAATGAGCAAATATCTAGCATGAACCAAATTTTAATCGAGTTTGGGTGGCCTACAATCTACATGGAGTCTCAACCTCTAATTTCAAAAATTGTGAAATCTTATTATTTCCGCCCATTCCCAGTTCCAAATATACAATAATCAAGAAAATCTATTTTGATCACATGTTACTCAATCAAGCATTCAAACACTTGAAACAACTAGGATACATTCACACTCACATAGTTAAGTTTCCGCTTAATTTCCATTCCAAAATATAGGCTTTACACAAATCCAACTTAACCTTACACTACGTAAGCAAGTCAAGCTCAACAAAATTTCCGCATTGTCCCAATTAATTACTTAAACATGCTCAAGCCTACACTCATAAAAACCAGATAAACCGAAACAGTTTCAAAGACTAAAAACCCGTAATCACAGTTTTTCTAATACACTAACATCCAACAAAGGTCCCCGCATTATATCCCAACGACATCGGAAAACATAACAAAACACACAACTAGCACAACCTTGAAAATAAGAAATGAAAAACAAGAAAGGGAAAATAATTACATAAACATATACATACAAAATCACATCCCATCAGGGAGAAAGAATGGAAGAGATGGAAAGCCACAGGGGTACAAGAATTGTTGGAGGAGGTTATTTTGGGGAAAAGTGTTGATGATTTCATTGGATTGTGATGGGAAAAGCTGCTATTGTTGCTTCCGATTTGAATCGGTGGCCACCGGTACGAATCGGTTAGTGAAATTAGGGGTAATTTGAATCAACAAACGGTTTATTAAGGCAGAACCTGATCGAACTAATAGGGTTTTAGTCGCCATTTCAACAACACTTCTTTAGGGTTTATTCATCAACTTGAGCTTCTCTTGTAGAAAGAGATGAATCAGTTATAACTTTTATTTTATTTTTTAAGCAAATCTTTTACAATTTTATTTCTTTCGATTAATAAAAAAAGTACTTTGTTATATATTTTTTTATTTTTATCTTATACATTATGATAGATTTTATTCATATAATAAAATGAACATATTACATGTTTTACCCGATAAATTTATATTTTAGAAATATAGTACAATTTTTATCGATAAATGAATTGTTTGTAAAAAATAAATAAAAAATTTTACCGGATTTGTTAAAAATGTTAAACTGCCAACTTATTATTAAGTGGTCTCTCTCGTTACCCTTTGAATTGACTCTTTCACTTTCTAAATGAAATTTCACCCTAACATTGCTTCTTTTTTTTTCTTCTAAACAAAATTTCAGTTCTTTCATATGTGCTAGAGTTTCTTATTAACACTTATAACCATGATTATCAACATCAACATATTCTTAATGAGTGGTATTGGCCATTTAGCTTTTTACCCAACTCCTACAAAATATACTAGAATCCGATTGTTTTGCACCTGACCCATGGATTATCCACATAAATTACCCACTGGGTAAAAATATTACCCATTTAATGATCCTTATACTCCTTATAATATACAATCTACTCCATAATTTATGTTGTCAGTTTACATTATACATATACATATACATATCATACAAAGAGCATCTACGATAATTAGCATTTCAAATTCTTGATTAATTCATATACACCCATTATCCTATTTTTCAAAATTCAAAATAAACAAACCTCTAAAAGATTATGCACGGACTTAGGTATACAAGGTTTTTAAATCTGATCACAAATTTTAATCGAGTGGTGGCCTACAATCTATACGGAGTCTCAACCTCTAATTTCAAAATTTCAAAATTCTTATTATTGCCACCTAATCCAGGTTCCAAACATACAATAATCAAGAAAATCTATTTTGATCACATGTTACTCAATCAAGCATTCAACCACTTGAAACAACTAGGACACATTCACACTCACATGGTTAAGTTTCTGCTTTTAATTTCCATTCCAAAATGTAGGCTTTACACAAATCCAACTTAACCTTACACTACGTAAGCAAGTCAAGCTCAACACAATTTCTGCATTGTCCCAATTAATTACTTAAACATGCTCAAGCCTACACTCATAAAAACCAGATAAACCGAAACCCGTAATTACAGGTTTTCTAATACACTAACATCCAACAAAGGTCCCCGCATTATATCCCAATGACATCCAAAAACATAACAAAACACACAATTAGCACAGCCTTGAAAATAAGAAATGAAAAACAAGAAAGGGAAAATAATTATAAACATATACATACACAATCACATACCATCAGGGAGAAAGAATGGAAGAGAAGGAAGGCCACAGGGGTACAACAATTGATGGAGGAGGTTATTTTGGGGAAAAGTAGTGTTGATGATTTCATTAGATTGTGATGGGAAAAGCTGCTGTTGTTGCTTCCGAGTTGAATCGGTGGCCACCGGAACGAATCGGCTGGTGAAATTAGGGGTGTTTTGAATCAACAAACGGTTTATTAGGGCAGAACCGGATCGAACTAGTAGGGTTTTAGTCGCCATTTCAACAACACTTCTTTAGGGTTTATTCATCAACTTTGAGCTTCAAGAGATGAATCAATTACAATTTCTATTTTATTTTTTAAACGAATCTTTTACAATTTTATTTCTTTCGATTAATAAAAAAAAAAGTTACTCGTTATATATTTTTTATTTTTATCATGTATGTACAAAGAAAAAGAATTACTCTGTATATCATGATAGATTTTATTCATATAATAAAATGAATATTACATGTTTTACCCAATAAAATTAAAGTTTAGAAATATAGTAGTACAATTTTTACCCATAAATGAATTGTTGCAAAAAATAAACACTACCCCGTTCTGTTCATTTCTTTACGGTATTCGGTACGCATTTTAAGATGTATGTAAAATATAATTTAATAATCTTTTTAAAAAATTTTCAAAATAAAAATTTTAATATTAAATTATAAAAATAAGTTACGGGACTATTTTTTATATGTACTTTAAAATGCTAATGCACACCGGTGAGAGAGAGCCAACCTGTAAAAATGTTGAATTGCCAGCTTATTATCGAGTCCTTAAAAAATAAGTGGTCTCTCTCGTAATATATCATGTATCACTTGTAAATATTTTTAAAACTTATTTTGACTCTTTGAATCGATCTTTCACTTTTTTGGGCGTTTGGAAACGTGCACTTCATTTAAAATTTTGAATTTCAAATGATAGGATTTGAGTTGTGATTTCAAATTCTCAGGTTTATACTAATATTTAAATGTCCATGTCCTGGATTTCAAATGAAATCCAAATCCAAATTCCCAAAAAACTTATTTGATCAAATCCATAATTTCAAATGAAATCCAGGTTGCCAAACAGACCATAAAAGAAATTCACCCTAACATTGCTTCTTCTTTTTTCTCCTAAACAAAATTTTAGTTCTTTCACATGTGCTGGAGTTTCTATTAACACTTATAACCACGATTATTGATTGAAGAAATGCTATATTACACTTAATTGAAAAGGAGAAACTAAAAATTTATGTATTACTTGCTTTAAAATCAGACAACAATAAAGCTTGAGCAGCATATCTGGCAAAGCCCTAATAAAAATTCTGACATGGACAAAGCCAGTCTAGTTTACAATTACAAAGAAACCATTCCGATAAGCCTGATGATTATTCCAGGTAAAAGAATAACAGGGAGAAAAAACACTGAAAAAAATGCGTGTCAGCAAAGAAACCTACTGTACTTGACATTTTATACAGCATATGCCAAGCTGCAAACCAGATTAATAGTTTGGAAAGCCTCATGTAAGCAAACTAACTAAATCGAAGGAGAGAAGTTCCGGTGCAAAGGGCAGTAAAAATCAAACCCGCTTCAATGCTGGAAAGCAAAGTAGCTGCATTTTTCAAATGTATACATACTGGTTCTGTCAAAGTTTGGAGGTTCTATTGAGGTTCTTGAACGGCACTAGCAATCCAGCTGGAGGCAGCTGTTTGTGCATCCGCATCGGTAGACGGAGAAAGGGATAGCAGGGTAATTGCAACCTGTTACAAAATAGAAGTCAGACACTGATGGATTACTAAAAATGTTATGAACTTCTAATCAACTAATTGATTTGATTATTTATATATCTAAATATGGTTACAACTTCCAACCTAATCCGAACCTACTCTTTATGATATTACATGTCATTCTGCAGCATTACAAGACATAATTAAATCATCACTGACAATCTTAAAATCATATAGGACCCAACTGTAACAGCAAATACAATTCTAAGCTGCATTTATCTTATTTGCAGCAAGAAAAATTCTGCATCTAATCAAATAGTCCTAGATTATATTACTCTCTTAGAACCATATAAATATGTTCATCTACTTACATATCCATTTTCAAGCGCTCTGAAATCTAAATCCTCGCTTGCATCTTCAAGATCCTTGTCCACAAGCTGCAATTACAAACATGAGTCTTCAATTTTAAACAGTAACTTATTCAATACTTTAGAGTTTTAGACTGAAGTATTATTTCGAAGAAAGTATTTAACATGAATGATATATTTTCTATAATAATTGTTTAGTTTTATATACAAAGCACATATGCAATTACAAGAGTTACAGCCCATCATTTCTCCATTAGTAAGATAAAGTAATTGCTAACTTTATTGGAGCTGATTAGGATTTTATTTTAATTTTGAATCATAACATTTCAAAGATGAACAACAAGACCGCGATGATGCGCAGAGGACCCAAATAATATTAAGGTATATAATGATTACCAATTAAATATCAATGCTTCAAAAGTGTAAACTAAGTAGCATAATTTTCTTACTTCTTGTATAAAGTACTTCACAGTACGGTTAGAGTCAGATTTCTTTGAAACTCCAACAGAATCAACCTCCACATTCTGTTGTTGACTGCTTGAGCGTCGAGCTGCACCCTGTAACCAACAAAATTAACAGAATGAGAACCACATGATGCAAATTGCAAAAATGATATAATAACACACAGCATCTTATGATAACTTCTTACTGCAGCAGAGGCATCTCGGCTGAGCTGCGCAAGCTGCATACCAAGACTTTGTTGGTTAGACATGAAACGTGCAGCAGACGGCTGCCTGCTGGCTGAGACAGCTAGCCAGCTAGGTGCAGACCTCCACAAACTTTTGATGGTTGACTTGAATCCCTATAGAATGAAACATAAGGGCAAACATATGAATGCAATAGGAACTTTAGCTACAGCAAAGGAAACATTTACATCTACATCTGAAAAGATGTTTCCAAATGACATTATGCCAATATTTTTCCTTTACTTATTCAGATACCTTGAAGTAAAAATTTAAGATGAATAAAATCCTCAAGTGAGAAGACTTAAACAAACTCCTCCAGAATATCTATTATTCTCCTTCCCACCCAAACCTATTGTTTCCACCTGATTAGCTATGACCAACTTTCTTGCATCGTAACTATAAGTTATTAATAAGTGGAGTATCTTTAAGAGTCTGACCAGATATGAGAGCATTAAATTGGGAGTGGAATATGAAGGAAGTCTCGTTAAAAATTCCAAAATTCATGAAAAAATCCATAACTCAAAGGCACAGTAAACATGCTACATAACAGTCTAACACCTTTGCTTATCAGAAAATATTTCATCTGGATTACAATAAATAGGCCTGAAAAAAGATAATTTGCTTGTTGTGCGGATGCACCCACGAGGCCGACTTTTCCTAATGGCTCAGTCTATTTACCAAGTCTAAAATAGAGGGTTAATATGCTTAAGTTGAATACTTGAGACTTTGCAAATTTGGATCTTTTGGGGATCAGGTAATAACCTAAGTTGTGAACATTTTAGCCAAATTAGCCTACAAAGTTGTCGTGAAGTGTGAAGAAATATGTCATATGAGAAACTTTTCCTGGTCAAGGAAGTGATTCATCAAAGGATTTACTATCCTATATGATAATGTTAAATTACCTTGTTTTTCAAAGGAGAAGTGGGAACATCTACATTCAACGAGCAATTCTTAGGAAAATTTCCCTTTTCAACATCACTTATGGCTGCATTTATTAGTGGCAAACAGACAGACACGGCATCCTTAAGATCACTTTCCTGACTTTCATCTTTCTTCCTGCATTAAATCAGTTTATTCCTATAATGCTATGTAGTATTTCATTAACCAGGGAAATAATGAAGCATCAAAAACAATAACCATAAAATTCACCTCACCAGTTTAGTGATATGGATATAGATGGTACACCGCTGAATAATGCTTCCCTAGCACCAGCTACGGCACCTGAATGAACCCTATGGAAAATAAATAATAACTATTAGATTTTGATTCAGATTATACACGAAATATTCTCTGGAATTGATTTTTTATCCAGACAGACGAGAAGTCACTCTACATTTGATGTTTCAGTAATAAGAAAAGAGGAATCAGTCATAAAGGCGTAACCACTTACGCTTTATGCCCACAACTTGAACCTCTATGGACTCCACTAATTACCTGGAAAGGTACAAAGAAAATGCAACTTCTCAATGAATATTAACAGATAGATAATATTGTTCCTGACTTCATTAACATAATAAGACATACCAGAACGGGTTTAGACCAAGAAAACAGTGAACCAGATAATGCTAGTGATACGCAATCTGCAGGAGTCCCTGAAACAGACAAAATAAACCCTCATTTGAATCAGTGACTGCTTCAAACCACAAACTACCATTGCCATCATTATTTACAACAAAATTTATGATTTGCTCGATTCCTTTAAAAGATTCCTTTAAAAGCAACAGTAGGTTATAATACCAGAAACTTCATAAGCAACTGCACCATCTATCTCGGATGAATAAACAGCAACCGATTCTCCCACAGTCATGGAATGTCCAGTGTGTGATTTATCCCTAAACCAAATCAACAAACCACCGAAAAATCCCAAATTCAATTTCGAACCAAGACAAGCAAAACACAATTTATCCTAATCAAGAAAACATAAACAGAAGACCGATATATAACAATCTTAAATCCACATAAAACACCCAATAATTCAAGATAACTACACCAAATCAAGAACACCCACATTGCAAACCAACTCAAATTAGCAAAAAACAAGTGACAACCAAACTCAAAAACATTACAAATCATTACAAAAAAAGAATGGTAAAGTCAGGAACATTACGACTGAGGAGCGCAGACGAAGACATTGTAAAGGCCTTGAGAAACAAGAGCCTGGACAAGAAATGTAAGACCAGGTGAATCAATTCCATCAGCATTTGTAACAAAAACAATGGGCTTTGAATCATCAAATTCAACTTGAGCTTTATCAGAAGCAGTTTGTTCTGTGGTAGATTCTTGTTCTGGTTCTTTTCTGTTGGAAAGAACTTGTTGAAGATTTGAAACTAGCCCAGGTGGCAATTTGTTGCTCATTTTATAAATATAAAATGTGTGTGTGAAAATGAATCAAAACCCTAGAGTGAGAAGACAAGAAATGAATGTGTAAGAAAAAATAGTGAGAATCTTGGGGTGGGAAAAGAGATGGAGCGAGTCTGGTGCCGTGGTTTAGTGTAAGAAATATGAGAGAGAGAGAGAGAGAGAGAGAGAGAGATGAGTATTGGTAAGAAAAGAGGGAAAGAACAAGTATTGGACCATTCAACAAAGGAAGGAAGGAAGAATACAATCAAGGACAAAGCGCATGTTCAGCGCGTGGATGTACTTACAGGCACTTGTGCACAGTGGACAACAGGTCGTTTTTCAATATCTTTGCTCCCTGGATGTAGTGCTTTACAGATGATTTTATCACCTCCTTGCTTCCGTCAGTCCCCTTTTAAATTTTCATTTTTATAAAAAAAAAAATATTAATTTTTTTATTTCCTATTTTTACCCCTATCTATAATCTTCAAAATTAAAATTTTAAATAATTTTTAAAACAATCAAATGTTGAAAATTGTAAATATAGGAAGATTAGCACTAAAATGATTTTGGAAGTAGAAATAGATATCTATTAAGAGATAAAAATTATTTTTTAAATGAACTATCAAAATTCTAGTTCACCCAACACAAGTGAGTAATACCTTTCTCTTTTTTTTTTATGAAATGCAGAGATTCAAATCTTGTCAAAAAGGGTGGATTTATAACCAAAAAAAAAAAAGTCTAATTCATAAACAAAACCAAGTACCTGCCAATATTTTTAATGAATTAATTAGTTATGTTTTAAATTTAAATTTTCGCTATCAAGCTTGGTGTAGAGTAGGGGGGGGTTAAAAGTTGTTTTTGGCTCCACAAGCACCAAATTAGAGGACTTGTAGGACATGATGCAGGAACAAGAGCGCGTCAAAAGTTTGTATTAAAATTTTCGCAGAGTTTTTATTTGTAAATGGATAAACAGACATCTTGACAAGTGGTGAACTGCTATTCGTTACTATAACTTATCAGTTGTTTTCCAGAGATACCAACCAAACATATCCGGTATGCAAAAAACAGTACTCGGGAAGAGTATGATGTACGCAGTCTTACCCTCGCTCAAAAGAAAAAGAATAAAGAGGCTATTTTCACAAAAATTCCCGGCTTGTGTGTGCAAATGTGTAAGGTACAATATAAGAAATGAAATGTAATATAATAATACACAATACTAGTAGTATCTGTTGTAAGTCAGTTAAATTCCTTTTGCACCATTTTAATGCCTCGAACTCAAACTTTGTCTCTTTCTTTTTTAAAGATCTCTTGCAAAACTTAATGTTTCACCAAATTACATGTCCAAAACACACAAAGAAAACAAAATTTTATAAATTTGACATTCATCAAACCCATAAACTAATCCACCACTCTAATCCAACGACGCCAAGATCTCCTATCTGATATCATATCATCTCTAAGGTTTAAGGCCCGCAAATCCAGCGTGAGCAATTCATCCCATGTCCGCCTTGGCCGCCCTTTCCTTCCAGGAACTGATATAACTAAATCCTCCACTCTTCGCATCAGAGCGGATATTCGTCTTCTTCGGACATTGCCAAACCAGCGCAATCGACAAATCCACCTCAACATCTGCATTTCCGCTACCTCTAATCTATACTCTTGGGCCTTTTTTTAAAGCCCAACACTCCGACCCATATAACAAAGCTGGTCTGATCGCCATCCTATAAAATTTCCCTTTTAATTTTAAAGGATTCTTCCTATCATACAATACTCCTGTAGCGACCCTCCACTTTAGCCATCCCGATTTGATACGGTGAGTAACATCAGCATCTATATCTCCTTCTTTGTGAATAATAGAACTTAAATACCTGAAATTATCTTTGGGAAGTAGTAAGTGGTCACCAATTCGAACATCGATTCCCTCCTCGTTAGGTTCATTACTAAAGTTACACCACAAATATTCAGTCTTAGAACGACTAACACACAATCCACTCGTCTCCAATGTAACTCTCCAACACTCTAAAGTCGCATTAATTGCAGTTCTTGTTTCATCAATTATAACTATATCATCCGCAAATAACATACACCATGGTACATTATCTTGGATTCTCCTAGTTAGTACATCCATTATTACTGCAAAAAGAAATATACTTAACGATTATCCTTGGTGAAGTCCCATTTCCATCGGAAAATACGATGATCCTAATTGTTTTCTAGAGATGATAATACAAAATACAAAATATTTAGATATAACATTGTCCCATAAAAAAAATCAGGTACTCCGTCAGTTTTTATAACATTCGAACTTTTTTGCATGTATGAATTTGAATACGTAGTTAAAATTATTATTTTTCAATTTTTTAAAATAAAAATATTAATTTAATATTTTTACACAAAAAATTTAAAAAAATAATTTTGATTATTCAATCAAAACTCCCAAATATATATATATCAAAAAGTTAATTATCACATGTTAAAAATACATGAATACTTTTTAAGGACATGCAGAACTACGAAAAGAAAATTATATTCCCTCCGTCCCAATTTATCTGTCTTGTTTGACTTTTTGCAGTCAAATTGACTTAAGTTTGACCATAAATTACACATCAATCTTTTATTATTTTAAAAAATTACAAAATACATATTAAAGGAGATTACATGTACTTTTTAATGATATAAATTTTATAATTGTTTTCAATTATATACTATATGAAATTTTCAGTCAAAGTTGAATCAATTAGATTACAAAAAGTCAAACAAGACAGATAAATTGGGACTGATGGAGTAAATCAATAACGAAATACCAATTGCAAAACAATGTAGTTATTTGTAGCTTTTGTATCATGGCTTTGACTAGGAAAGGAAAGTAGCAAGCTCTTTATAAAGTCTTTCCTAGAAGGCTAATTCAAAATCATGATGCACACTACTTTGCCATGTTTACATATTTAAGGATCATCTCCTCCTAATACTCAGATTAAACATAGTATTAATTGATAATCACAAGATTCGTGGCCTGCCAAGATGCCTAACACTAATCATGACTTCTTATAATAACGAAAATCTAGTTTATTCTATTTATTTCTTATAGAATGTAACAGAAGACATGTTTAGGTATGTTCTTTGGTGATGCCCCATTACTTATCTTCTTTAGTAAGTTTGTTATTCTCATTACTGTTAGAAAATTTACACTGCATGATTTGAAAATGTTATACTTTATAAAAATAATATTTATATTTAATAGCACTTGGTTATTTATGGTAATACAAGTAAAATATTTATTTAGCAAAAACAAATTCTTAGAAAAATGTTATATAACCTAAAAAATCTCAAAAACATTTTCAAGTAATACACGATATTTTTTTATTTGTGTTTTTCTAGTGTGTGTTATGAACATACATTTAAATTTTAGTTGTCAAATTTTTATTAATTTTTTACTCATAAATAATTATGAACATGTATATACACAAAAAAAATAAATTAAATTCATACAAGTTGGTGTGCTTAAAGACCTTTCATATTAATGTACTAAAGATTTACTAAAAAATAAAGGTACAATAAAAACTCATCATTTAGAAACGTTTTCGGAAATGTTACTCCACTGTCACGTTTGACTTTTCAATAGTCAAATTGATCAATTTTTGATCAAAAATTAAAATTTATCAATTTATTACTTTAAAAACTATTTAAATAGATTAAAAGTAGTTTGTGATGATATAATTTTTAAAATATTTTTCATTATAAATTATACATATAAAAATTTCAGTAAAAACTTGATTAATTTAACTATGGGTTTTTCTACCGTGTACTCATGGGCATATGATAGGCGCAGAAACTTGTAAATTTGGGCCAATTTGATTGGTGAAGTTATTGTAAATACACGGGATTTACCATAATTATAAAATGAAATCAATCAAATTAATTTAATATTATAAATTTTTATAATTATCATGTGCCCCAACACGTGGTAGAAAAATAATTTAACTATTAAAAATCAAAACTGAACAACTATCGGTGTCTGATCAGAAATTCCAGCATTTCTTTGAATTTTAGTGGCAGTGTCGGCATGCATGGGAAACATGTATATTTAATAGGTTTCAGTTATTGGTAGTTGGCAGGGAAGCATATTCCAATATTTATTAGGGAGCTTAATTCTTTCAACCATTAAAATAGACCCTGTCTCTTTTGTAGTACCTCACTCGTCTAAGAATAAACATGTATTAACTGAAAATTGTTTATAAATTTGCAACTTCCCCTGTGAAGACCCGAGGGCATTTCATTGCAATTGGCTAATTTTTTGTCAGGAAAAACACAGTCGTTGAAAAATACAAGTATGAAAATTCTAATTTTTATGAAGTAGGTTTAAATTAGTAATTCATAAATTAGCAGTAATTCAGAATTAGGTAAAAATTGAAACCATCAAACTGAAGCATAAAATGATTAAAGAGGTGCAGTTACAATTATAATTTTTAAGATGGAAACCTAATTGAACGCATCTATAAAACTTAAAAGCTTATGGTTTGATAGTCACGGTTGATAACGTGGCCCCTGTAACTGGGCTTTCCCAAGCTTCCGGCCAATTTTCTGTGTTGCATTTGTTCATTGTTCATCCGGCCCATCACGCTAAGCCCCAAGTCTAGATACCTGGTTTAGAAATTCATCTTTACTTCTATAATTTGAGTTTTGAGTCTTTTGACTTCTAGTTATCATTCAAATCAGTTCATATGCGTTCGATATATTACCAAATTAAGTAGTTTTAAATATATTTTTAATATTTATTTTTTCTATGATGTGTCAAATGTTTATTTTAAATGTACAACATGTATAAGCAGTCATGTAAAAATTGGGAATCATACCTAATTGGTGTGTTAAGGATTAATCAGAGATTAATTGGATTAATTAATTGGGTTATTAATCGGAATTAATTTAATATTATATATATTAATATATTTTATTATTTTATTATTCTGATTATACATATAAAATTATTATATATATTTATATAAATTAATTTAAAATATATAACATTATTAAAGTAAATATAATTTTTAAGATCTAACTTACGAATTGAAGTTAATTTGATACGAAAAATCAAGAAAGTTCATTATTTAACCATTTAAACTAGTATTTATGTATAAGAGAATAACATTTTTCTTAGTTTTTTTTTCAAATTTATACTTTTTAAGTTTTTAATTTTTTTTAAATTTTTTATTAATAAAGCTGATTTTTGAACGATTAACCCCATTTTTGACCGAATAATCGGATTTTTTTAAATTTTTGTAAAAAATAATTTTTAACCCAATCTACGCTTAACTAGTTCGTTGGCCCACCAATTATTATTTAATAAATAGAATAAATGATCAAAAACCAAAAATCAAAATTCAACTAAAACATCTCATTTTTCAAAAATATCACGGGTGAGTCTTATAAAATAATAATATCTTAACTATTGATACCTAACAAATTACATTTTTCAACTAAACATGTCATTGTCTCTATTTATCCTAACTAAAATATTTCATTTACAAATAACAAACTAATTACCCTTTTCAACTAAAACAGTAATTATCTTTTTCAACTAGACACGTCAACTTTTATACTTTTCCTAACTAAAACATCTCATTTTCCAAAACTATCACAGACAAATCTATTTAATAAAATAAAATAATAATAATAATATAACTACTGATACTTAACCAATTACCTTTTTCAACTAAACATGTCACCGTTTTTATTTTTTATTACTAATAACTACTATTTTAATCTTAATTAGTATAAAAGTAAATTATCTTTTCCAACTAAACACGTTACCTTTTTTATTTTTACCAACTAAAACACATTCTTTTTCAAAAATATCACGGGCAATTCTATTTACTAAAATAAAATATTATAATTACTAATAACTACTATTTTTGAAAAATGTGGTGTTTTAATTGGAAAAAATTAAAAAGGTAACATTTTTAGTTAAAAAAAGTAATTAGTTTATATACTAATTAGGATTAAAATAGGAGTTATTAGTAATTATAATATTTTATTTTATTTTTTTAAATAGAATTGCCCCATGATATTTTTGAAAAAGTAGATGTTTTAGTTGAAAAAAATAAAAAAATAACATGTTTTAGTTAAAAATTGGTCTTATTAGGTACATGACATGTCTATACCGTCATAACAAGCCTACTTAAATAGCAATGTTCCTTTACAGAAGTAAATGAAGTATTTCATTTGGACTAGTGATAGGTTTCAATGTACTTGTCTTGTATGTTATTCTAGATAGATCTTATGTCTAAATGAGCTTAGGGATACCCATGCAATAGTCTTGTATAGAATAAGTGCAGCTTGGAAGAAGTTCAATGCAGATTTTGCAAGCAGCAAGTTGTAGAGAAGACTATTGAAGAATAATAAAGTACAAAAATATCTTAAAGTCATACATCGTGAAGTCTAGAATAACTATACCGTGAACTAACAAGGCTATATCGAGAAGTGGAGGATATCGTGAAGTCATCAATATCAACAAGTCAAGGAAAACTACATCGTGAAGTCTCGTATAGCAAAGTCATATATAGTGAAGTTAATATGCAAAACCGTGAAGTGCTATATCGAGAAGTCACACATTCTACAATATCCATACAACATACTTGACTAATGTCGTGAAGTTGGATGACCAGGCAAATCAGAATTTGCTGACCAGGCAGCTCAGAGTTTGCGATATCCTTACACAGTTGGTTTATTACAACACAAGACAAAAGAAGGTACAACTTCAAGGAAGAAACATATCGCTACAGCACATTGTACATGGAGGTGGTCCATGAACAGGTGTCAAGCCTATGGTAAAACTTGGGGAGAAAGAAATGGGAACACACGGCTAAAGATAAGGAGAAAAATCAAGATCATGGAGGACCTGTAAAAGGTTGCATCGTGTCTCATGTAGTACGGGACCTCCAGCTGTTGAATGGAGTGAGCACTACGTTTTATAATTTCATTATTTATAGTGTGCTCATTCCAAGTCTTTAGTGTGTAGGAGATAGAGGACTCAAAATGTAATATCTTTTCTCTCTCTCTCCGAGCCAAACTCAAGAACTTGTTCTTGAGAAGAAGCCAAGAAAAACACCATCATTTTTCTTGGGACTGTAACAACAATTTCTTTATATATCTTATATAAAGTGAATTGATTAAATATTGTGTGTTATGCCTTTCATGTTTATGCTTTAACACATATAATATACCTATCCTTGTCGAGTTTTGATACAGAATAGGAAGAGAAGCACTTATCTGCGAAAAGTATCCAACTAGTCATTCACCCCCCCTCTTTGCCTAGTTCTTGAGAGTCTTGTGTCCCAACAAGTGGTATCAGAGCGAGGCTGTAAAAAACATACAGTAAAAGATCAGGGCAAACATGAGTTCTCAAGAACAGAGCAGCATCAAGACCTCAACGTCTAATGAGAAACACCATGCTCAATGGAAGAAGGAATTTTTGTTGGGTGATAAAGCCTCAAACCTCAAGTATGAAAGAATATTAAGGTTTGGTTCTTTTGTTCCTCAGACTGGATCTTTGAAAAATTCTCAAGAAACAGTAATAGAGCTTATGCAAAAAGCTGGATCTCAAAACACTGATAATATGAAGAGAAATGAGATCTTGGATGAAGATAATCAGTATTTCTCCTTCAACTCTATAGATCTAGATATGGTTGGCTCTGTCTCTAATATTGAAGATGCCAAACAAATCGAGGTTCATACAGAGACTCTCTATGAAGACACTGAAGGATTGAAGGAGAACAAGAGATAGATGTTTACCCTTCAATATGAAACCTTCATGGATAAACCGGATGAGGACATCAAAGGAGTATTTTAGAGGTTCAGAAATCTGATCTATGGTCTCAAGCTTCTTGGAAAGAGTTATCAGAATGAAGAGTTGAACAAGAAACTTCTGTCAACTCTTCCAGATCATTTGGAGCCAATGGTGTTAACATTGAGAGAGAGGAACTTATCCTCAGATTGTTGACTAGGTAGCGGTGGAAAATCATCACTGAGATTCCACTGAATGAATATTGATCATGGAGATTGGTACTTCATTCTAAATGCTGAAAAGTCAATCAAAGTTTAGTGAAAATGCTAAAGTCTGATAAAAATCAGAGTTTAGTGAAAGTGCTAAAGTCTGATAATAATAGAGTTTAGTATAAGTGCTAAAGTCTGATAACAATCAGATTTTAGTAAAAGTGCTAAAGACTGATGATGAAGCAATTTCAGAAGAATGTTGATGGATGGATTCAAAGAGCTCAAGGAAGGTTAGACAAGAAAAATAGAATTCACTAATGGATGAGTCAAACAACTCCAATTGTGCTCATGCCTCATTAAATGAGATGAAGCATTAGACATAGGGGAAGCAGACTCAGGGGGAGCATGTACTTAGGGGGAGCCTCTCATGCCGATAATCTTCACCATGACTCGTTGTTTCAAAGATACTTGTGAGCCTCTCACTTAAGAAAACAAGTCAAACAGTGACTATATATCTTAGGAGATCAAAAGTGACAACTCTTTTGGAGCCAAGAAGGAAAATAACCTACTGGAAAGCTTTCATGGATATCATCTAGCAAGTTCAAATGGAAGACGCATCATCTACAGTAAATCAACTGTTCACAACTCTACATAAGCTAAATGAAGAAGATCATCTAAAAGTTGGTAAGGCTTTTAGACTCAGGTAAACCTCTGTAATCATGCTTTGCAGCAATGATCAACACTAATGCTCAGAAAACCTTAAAAGTTGAAGAACATTGATGGTGATGTATTGGGACATCATTTTTTACCTGGTACCGGTAGAGAATAATGATGTGATATTTGTGTTCCAAACTTTAAGTAAATTTCTGAAAACCTTATGAAGTTGAGAAATGAAGACAATCTTCACAAATTGATGATTTGTAAAGAAAAACTCCATTCTTCAGCATCTTAACCAAGCTAAGTGGGTTAGAAAATTACTTGCAGCAGTAAATTTTCGCATAAGACTTGTCAATAAATCTTTAGTGTGAAAATTAGCTGAGGTATATATGTTTGTTTTGAATACTTCAACATTTTTTACTTAGATATATTCCTGATATTATAAAATTGGGAATTTTCACTCAGTTGAATCCTCAAAATTTTGTAATTTAGCCTTCAGAATAACTGATTCTGAATTGTATAGTCTTTGGTTATTTATTTCAGACTATGTGACATAGTGCATTTGGACTATGCAGTATAATTCATTTTAACTTCACAACATAGTTCATTTGGAGTATGCGACATAGTTCATTTAACTATGCGGTATACCCCATTTTGAATATGCGATGTAGTTCATTTGAAGTATGTGTACATAGGCCTCTTTCAGACTATGCGATTTAGTTCAGATTTTCACTTGATCTAATCTTTCAATATTAATTGAAGTGGAATTATTCTGAATGCATGTTGTGAGATATCAAATTACTAATCTATAGTAATTTAGATAAATCATGATTTATTAATTAATTGTGTAGGACATCTCGAGAACTCGGATGAATCAAGTTCACGATATAGATCATTTCTTGAACTAGTTCACGATATGATAAATATTGTGTAGTCGATAATTCGTACTGAATTATTCTCGAGTTTATGTCTTAAAAAATTAATAAACATAAATTATTTTTATGAGTGATCATAATTTAATTTGTGAGCTGCAAGAGTTTGCTAGAAGAATAATTTTGGACTTCTCGACATGACATTGTTGTGAGTACACGACATGATTTCTTAAAATCCTATAAGATACTGGATTTTGGACTTCACTATCTAGGCAAATCCAAATTTCTTTATTTTATTTCAAATATGTCAAGAAGTACAAAATGGTTTGTAAGTCTAATATTTTCTTATAGCAAATCATTGATTTATTCAAGACTCGTTTTTATGTCAGATGTTTATTCTTGAATAAATAATCAGTGAGTTATATTTTGTAGTTTTGCTTTTAACTCTCTATCCTTCAGACTGTATGACATGATTTGCTAACAAAGTTAAGAAAAGTTTAAGAAGTGTTTGCAGGGTTGTAATCATTGCAAAATTTGGAAAGAAGAAATGTGGTGTGTTTGTGATGGAATCTTTATAAGATTGGCTGAGTAAAAATAAAAAATCTTATGCTCAGATAAGTTCTCTTTTACAATACATTTCCACGTAGGTGAAATGATGATGTCTAGATTATGAGAGATTATATGTCTTGGATAATGTGCATGCATGCCATGTGTCTTACTTGGTCATACTTGAATTGTGTGCTCTAAGATTAATTCACATATTATCTAGTAACCTGGAACAAAATTGATTATTTTAAATAGCATTTTTCCTTTAGAAATCGAAATGGAATTTGTTATTTTCTTTAAATCTCTTATGTCCATTAATATTCTCTTCATTCTCTTAAATCAACCACTCTAGTATCTTTCTTCATCACCTATCTCTTTCAAAACCCTCTTCACTCTTACTCAAAACTCAAATCTTCTTTATATCTCCCTTAAGACCTCAATGAAAATTATCATCTATCACTCAACTTTCAAGGTCATTATTGATGGTGTTTTATATCATATATCCCAAGTACCAGAGGACATTTAGGAATCTCTGTCTCATGAAATGTCCCTTGAATTTCAATTTCCTGAAATGGGATTTCTCATTCAAGAAATGAGAGAACAAGAAAGACACAGGGAGCAGGAGAAGATCATCAGGTTGGCTATCCTGTTCGAAGCCAATCGGAGGAAGGAAGGAGAGAAGAAGAAGACACCTTAGATTAGGATCTTCTCTTTAGTTTAAACTCTCCTTTGTAATAAAAATATTTATTTGTAATGAATTTCAAAATCTATCAATAAAAATCTTTTTATCATTATTTTCATGTGCTTAATTATTTACTGTGCATAAAGGAGTGAATGTTTATTTAAAAGCAATAATCTTGTATTCCTTAGACATTCTTATTCTACTATGTGCAGTTTCTTATCAGATAATGTTGATAATGAGAAATCTCGAATGATGTGTGTTATTCCCCAACAATGTATCAACAGAATTACAGAAGGGGGGTTGAATCGAATTTTGGTTAACTTTTCACTTTTTGAAAGATCTAAATAAGATATACAATAGTGTTTAGAATATGCAAGAATGCAAATGGAAATATTGAAGTATTCTAAAACACAAAGTAAATAAACACAAAGTTTAAAAACTTTCTGGTGGATTTGTCTTTCCACCAGAGATGTATATTGAAGAAATCTCTGTGATGCAAAATGCACACAGCTGCTACAAGTATTTTTGCTACAATCTCACTCAAGAGTGTTTTGTGTTTATACAGCTTTTCTTACTTGCATATATAAAATACTTGCTACACTTGGTTTATATATTACCAAGTTACACGTGCAATAAACAAAGATAAAATAACTAAAACAGCTAGGTCCATGCACATGTTTCTTCACTTCTCTGTCCAATGCAATCCAAGTAGAGTATAGCATCTTTGAACGCCCTTGTTTTGCATTAAATGGAAATGCTTCACTTTCTTTTAAAACTCCTAAGTAGGCTGCCACATTCCTTTTGTGCGCTATCAACCCATATGACTCTGTCAGCTTTGTCAAGTCACTATCAACCTCAATCTGGTAGATCATCCGTTGAAGCTTTATTTGGTGTCATCCGTTGAAGTTTCATTGGTGTTATCCGTTGAGACTTCATCTTATAATAGTTGAAAGTGTATATCTAGATCATTTGTTGAAGCTTGTCAATTAACAGTTGAAGGTGTTTTCATAGCAGTTGATACTCTTTCACTTACACAAAATTACAAGGTATTTTATATTTACACTTAGCCCACCTATTTTGCATAGTCAACATGACTTAGAACCATACTACAACTTCTAAACTCCTCAGTTATAATAGTGTACAGAATGTGCTACATACTTATTGAAAATAAGCTACTATTTCAACGGATAGTAAGAATGTACCTATCCATTGATAGTTTCTTGAAATAACACTAACATATCTACTTAAGGTGTTTTGAAGAGTTATCATCAAGACTACAACATATTCCTAACAATGTGTTAATTAAACTCTGATATCTGACTACTCATTCTTGATTTTAAATTGCCCTAAACATATTTGCTTAACCGATTTGTCATGAAACCATGTTTAAACATAAGTTAAAAGAAGCTCTTAAATGGATATTCCTTTTAAGTTTAAGTGATTAGTCATGCCATGATTAACTGTACTTAATCTTGAACTAAATTATGCTGCTTAATTAACTTAATTGTTTAGACTGTCCTTCAAACTAAGTAGGTGTGAAAACAGGTCAAATATCAGTGTTTTGCAATCAATATCTTAAACTCTGATATTTTTGTTGGCAAGACAAATAATGAGGATTAATGATTAATCAAAACTTTAACTTATTGAATTTATTCTTTAAGAGAACATTTTGATAAAATCATTAAGTTTCATTAGTTTGCAGCTCAAGTTTTTAACTTGAGAAATGAATTGTTATTTTGTTACTCTGGTAACTAATAACAGTTTCTTAAACCTTGTGGTTCTCAAAAGATATGTGACTTGACCTTGGAGGGCTGAAGGTATCCCACAAGTCACTAACCCAATCTTTGTTAGTTTTCTTGAAGCATGAGTGTTATACCAAACAAAGAAATTTTGAACCAGAAGACAGAGCCAATGAGAGGAGTAAAACAAGTGAGACTCTCCCTGCATTAGAAATCTTATCCAATCCTTTGTGAGGGAAGCATTGACTTTCTATCAAGAGACAACAATGAACCAAACCTTTCTCATATAAAGTTCATGAACTCACTTCATGATCTTCAAAAAGGAGTTAATAGAGGTGCATCATAAGAGAGAGATAGAGTACATCACTTGAAACTTCTTCTACTTTCAGAAGAAGTTGCCAAAGATCAAAATCTAGGCTTACCCCTATTACTATCTTCAAATTTCTTTGAGATCAAGGAGTTCAACCTGTTGGACCTCTTGTGATTAAATTGGAAATAATTCTTCCTATTGCTAAGCCAACTTAATCATGTAACATAATTCTTGCATTGTGATTACGAACTCAGAACCCTTATTCAGTTTTGACTAGAGACTACATGCTGAGGTAGTACTTGATGATGTCAATACAAACTCATGGGATTCATCACTGTTTAGTGAAGACCATGAAATCATCAGCACATTTTAGGTGCAAGTAGCTCTGCAATGACTACATGGTCTGAGAATGGAACTTCTGAGGGGAAGCCAATCAAATCCACTACAATTTAAATGGAGGTTTAGTTATAAACTAAACAACATTCCCTCATAACTACTGTCTTAGATTCTAGGACAGTAAGTTAAACTATTTTAATTTATTAAAACAGGAAATCCACATATGTAGTGGTCCCTTCCAAAGGTAACCAGAGTTTGAGGATGCTACCTGTGTGGAGGGTGCATTCAAATCTCCTCTAGTGTACTTGAGTTTCATGAAAGTGAAGAACACATCCATATAACCACAAGAGGATTGTCAAAATTTTGTCTATTCTTAAACTCTTGTGAGTAAAACTGTTCTTAAAGAACATGAGGTATCACTTGGTGAACCAACCTTGAAATTCTCTTACATTTCAAGAGAGTTGTTAAGGTCCAATTCTGTAAACAGTAAATCTATATCCTTTGCAAACAGAATTTGATATTCTGCTCCTTTTTCAGTTGAATGAACTTAACATCAAGTGACACCGTGCTTGTCTCTGTGCTCACCTCCCAGAAACCTCATTTAGTTGATCAGGAGTTACATGCTGGGGTAAACTCTGATGACATCAACAAAAATATAGTGGATTCACCAGTTTTTGATGGAGAAACTGTGATTGTTCCCATATATCTTCACTCATCATTCATGACGTCTTGAAGATTTTTCCAGAAATGGTAAATAAGACTATTGATGGCACTTCTTCAGAAGTAATATCAGTAGATCTCACAGCTATTCAAAGGCCAGAGTTAAATGTCATATGACACATCATTTCATATATGAGGGAAGCATATAAGAACCTTTAATTAACATGCATGAAGAAGCTTCAAAAGCCTCATGTCACTCAAGGATCATCAAAGTTAAACTCTTATCTAGACAAAGTCCTTGCACCTGACAACTCTTCAAACTCTGATACTAGATGCATCTACTGATTCTTCAGGAAGATCTTTTTTTTTATTACAAGCAGAAGCTTCTTTATTTCTTAACCTCTAAAGGCAAACCTTTTATTTGGAAATAGTTCTACTGGTCACCAATGGAATCAATCACTAACAAGCCTAAGGGGGAGAGAATATGCATAATGAGGAGAGAGCAAGCCTAAGGGGAAGTGAAGTTATTAGATGGAGACAAGTTAGAGAAGATATCAGATCTAGAGAAGTCATCTTGTCATCTACTTAACAAGCCCAAGGGAGAAAATGCCTCTGTGAACTAGCCTAAGGAGGAGAGAAGATATCAAACCTTTTATTTCAAAAAGGGGAGAGAAGTTATCAAGTCCAAGGCAGAGAAATGATAAAGAAGTTAAGGAACTGCAACAAGCTCAGAAAATAGAGAGGAGCCTAAAGGGGAAAATAAGAAATTGCAAGTGATTGCAATGAAAGAAGCAGTGAGAAGCATCTAGAAGCAATAGAGTGTCAGAGAGAAAGCTTAGGAAATGGCAGCAATGAAAAAGAAATGGAGCAAATCTAAGGGAATAAGAATTGCAAGGGAGTCATCAGTAATACCACCTCTCTGCAATATATCAGTCTAGTGAATGAAGCAATGTATCAATTCAGCAGAAGCCACATGTCCAAGGATCAACTCATCATCAAATGACATCTAGTGGTAATTCCATTTATCAACCAAATGGAATAAAGAATGATGGCAAACTGAAATCTACTGAAGGAGCAATCAAGTCAGTAATTCTGAGCCAAAGTGAAGAGAGACCACTAATGGGTCAAATAATGATTATGATTATCCATCAGTCAAATACAAGTCATTCTAAATCACAAGATGTCAAGGAACTGGAAGCTTCTAGGAACTTCATGACAACTCGAAAGAATGTTGCAGAAGAGGATATTGAGAAGACAATGCAGCTGAAGGCCAATATCATCTTTACTGCTGAGAAAATCACCATCTACAAAGAGACACTAAAGATGAAGTGGCCATTCAGTCTGTAAGTTTTACATATCAAAGTAAACACATTGCACTTGGAAATCATACTGTTTTGATTGATTTCCTTTATGTAAGGTAGGCTTGTTAGTAGACCTGAAATTGTGCCTAAGTTTCTCACTCACAATTTAGGGGAGATTGTTAGGTACATGACATGTCTATACAATCATAACGAGCCTACTCAAATAGAAATGTCCCTTTACAGAAGCAAATGAAGTATTTCATTTGAACTAGTGATAGGTTTCAATGTACTTGTCTTGTATGTTCTTCTACATAGCTCTTATGTTTAAATGAGCTTAGGGATACCCATGTAATAGTCTTGTATAGAATAAGTGCAGCTTGGAAGAAGTTCAATGGAGATTGTTCAATCAGCATGTTATAGAGAAGACTATTGAAGAATAATAAAGTACATAAATATCTCTAAGTCATACATCGTGAAGTCTAACAAGGCTATATCGAGAAGTGGAGGATATCGTGAAGTCATCAATATCGACAAGTCAAGGAAAGCTATACCGTGAAGTCTCGTATAGCAAAGTCATATGTAGTTAAGTTAATATGCAAAACCGTGAAGTACAATATCAAGAAGTCACACATTCTACAATATCCATACATCATACTTGACTTATGTCGTGAAGTTGGATGACCAGGCAGATCAGAGTTTGCTGACCAGGCACCTCAGAGTTTGCGATATCCTTACACAGTTGGTTCATTAAAAGACAAAAGAAGGTACAACTTCAAGGAAAAGAAGAAACATATCACTGCAGCACATTGTACATGGAGGTGGTCCATGAACAAGTGTCAAGCCTACGGTAAAACTTGGGGAGAAAGAAATAGGAACACATAATTAAAGATAAGGAGAAAAAAAGATCATGGAGGACCTGCAAAAGGCTGCATCGTGTCTCATTCTGCACGGGACCTCCCGCTGTTGAATATCTTTTCTCATTATTTATAGTGTGCTCATTCCAAGTCTTTAGTGTGTACGAGATAGAGGACTCAAAATATAATATCTTTTCTCTCCCTCCGAGCCAAACTCAAGAACTTGTTCTTGAGAAAAAGTCAAGAAAAACATCATCGTTTTTCTTGGGACTGTAGAAACAATTTCTTTATATCTTATATAAAGTGAATTGACTAAACATTGCCTTTCATGTTTATTCTTTAACACATACAATATATAGTGTGCTCATTCCAAGTCTTTAGTGTGTAGGAGATAAAGGACTCAAAATGTAATATCTTTTTTTTCTCTCTCTCTCTCTCTCTGAGCCAAACTCAAGAACTTGTTCTTGAGAAGAAGCCAAGAAAAACACCATCATTTTTTTGGTAATGTAACAACAATTTCTTTATATCTTATATAAAGTGAATTGATTAAATATTGTGTGTGTTATGCCTTTCATGTTTATGCTTTAACACATACAATATACCTATCCTTGTCGAGTTGTGATACAGAAAAGGAAGAGAAGCACTTATCCACAAAAAGTATCCAACTAGACATTCACCCCTCCTCTGTCTAGTTCTTGAGAGTCTTGTGTCCCAACAGGTCTATACGCTAATTATGATTTAAATAGATCCTAAAAATAATTAGGTAGGGGCAACTAAGTAAAAAATAACATGAATAATTAAGTAAAAGTAATCAAATAATTTCAGCAAGTATCGTACCAACCGACCGACCACCAAACTTTTAGAATTTCATCTATTATAATATAATATAGATAGATAGATAGATTAGAGCATTTCTATACTCTTTCTTCTTTTCATAAATATCTTTAATCCAAACATATGAATTTTAGTTAGCAAAAAAAAAAAAAATTATTACGTTAAAGCCTTGCGACGGTGAACATTGACTAAGAAATAATCAATAAAACAATAATCTCTCTGAAATAATTGTTTTCCCGATCCTTACATAATGGAGACTCAATAAAATAATAAACTTTCTAAAATAATACTATTTTTGGTAGGTGGCTATTAATTTAAGAGCAATGGTATATACCCTGAAAAGAATCTCAAAAATTTTCCTAAATAACACGTGTCATTTTTTATTTGTAGGATTCATATTAATGCACAAAGGGTCCATTTGACAGCAGCTAATCACAAGATGACAACTCAACATTCGTAACCATTTAAGGAACGCTTATGGGGATTTTAGGAGGTTAAATATCAAAGTGGTTACTCAACTAAAGGCCATATATCAATTTAGTCATCAAACTTAATAAGGTATCATTTGAATCACTAAAGTCAAATTAAATATCAAACAGATACTTCTAAATATGTGCTTCAGAACGAAAAATTATTTTTATGGAGTTCTATTCATTTTTCTTGAATGTCACTACAACCAAATAAAAGGCTATGAATTCTGGTATTTTAGATAATATAGTTATATTTTTTAAATTTTACTTACCATTTATTTTTAATTTTGTAGTAATTTTTTTTATTTAAATAAAAATTATTAGTATATAAATTTTATAAAATCTAGATATATTATAAAAATACTATAATTCATAACTTTTAATTTTGTTGCGGTAGTATCCAAGAAAAAGGTGTGGAACTTCATAAAAATAATTTTTAATTCTCGAGTATATATTTTAAGGTATCTATTTGATATTTATTACTCCCTCCGTCCCACCCAATTGTTAACATTTGTGAGAGATTGTTCGATACGCATTTTGAGATGAACATAAAGTATACGTTCAAATTTTTATTTAGAAAAAGAAAATTTAAAAAATAATTAATAAAACTATACTTTATATTTATCTTAAAATGCATGTTAGACACTCTCTCACAAACATTAACAATAATAGGGTGGAACAGAACGAATATAACTTTAGTAATTTAAACGATAATCTGTTAAGAATAGTTACTAAAATGATATATGAACTCTACTTTAGTGACCACGTGACCACTTAGATTGATATTTAAACATTTTACTTAATTTAAAATTTAACCGTAGCTGCCTTTTAAATTTTCTAAAAGAAAATTTTTGAAAAAATTTATAGAACTATACTTTATATTCATCTTAAAATGCGTGTCAGACACTCTCTCACATAAACATTTAACAATTGGGTGGAACAGAACGAATATGACTTTAGTAATTTAAATGGTAACCCGTTAAGAATAGTGACTAAAATGATATATGAACTCCACTTAAGTGACCAATTTATATTTGAACATTTCACTTGATTTAAAATTTAACCGTAGCTGCCTGTTAAATATAAAACTGCAGCGACATTCTCCTAATCTTTCATTTTGTCGCTCAAGTCTCTCATCTCTCAAGGGTTTTTATCTACAACTTTCTTTATACTCCAGGGTTTTAGTTCCCCCTTTAATTTCACCATGAGTAACACTAACAAAGATCCAATTGACGTCTTCGATCCCGGCGCCTCCTTGCCCGCCGCTGCCGCCGGTAACTTTCATCAATAATCCATGATATCCACTCTATTTTTATGTTTAAATAAATAATTGTGTACATCTTGATTATATAAATCTTAATTTCACCTGGTGGTTGATGTTATGTAGCTCTTAGTGCTGAGGATCGAGCTGGTCTTGTAAATGAGCTTAAGGTAGTTTTGATAATTGATGTTATGTTGTGATAATTTCGGTTTGTTGATTATTGAATTAATATGATTATTTCGGGGTTTATATAGAGTAAGCTTCAGACTTTGGCTGGGCAGCATTTGGATATTCTCGAGAATTTGACACCCGTTGTTAGAAAGCGTGTTGAGGCTTTGAAAGAAATTCAGGTTTGCGAATTGCATTTTGTAGATTTTTAGCTATTACATTTTATAGTGTAATTAAGATTGTGATAATTTGATTTGGATTACTCTTGTAAGTGTTGTGTTGCGTTATAATGATTGTGATATCGTTTAGGTGATATGTATCTTATTTTAACTACTTGAAAGTGATTTTTTGGTTGCTCCTTCTGTAAGAATTATGGAAACATATTATTTTGAATGTTACGAACTAATAATTTGGATTACTGGTCATTGGTAGAGTACAGTGTTATTTAAATGTTTAGTAATTTGTATTTTGGTATGTTGCTTCCTTTTAAATGCATAAGATTTCTTTCCAACCTAATGGATCCTAGTTGAGTTTTTATTAAGACACTGGTTCTTTCACCCACACATGTCCATTCCATGTCCATGATGACGACCGTTGGGATTCAAACCCTCAGCCTCTTTTCACCAAGAGAAGATATATCAACCAGGCTAAGCCTTACAAATTGCATTAGATATTTAAGTTCATGGGAAGGGAAGTAAGGATTTGAACACATGACGGTTGGCCATAAGGGGAGTGGGGGAGTTGGGTTTTAAGATTGAAAACATGACCTTTGGCTATGAGGGGAGGAGAGCCTTGCACAGTTCTACACCAAGTCCTGCGGCATATACTTTTATTGCTGACGAACTTAAATTTGTTTGTACTAATGTCTTACTGGATAAATTTTCGTTGTAAAGATCCTGAAGGTCTAAATTAAAAGCCCATTTAGACTAGGCCCATATTTTTTTTGGGTGAAATATATTGCTGTGCTGTAGCATGATGTTTTCTTCAATCACAGTGCCACCATGATGAGTTAGAGTCAAAGTTCTTTGAGGAGAGGGCAGCTCTTGAAGCTAAATACCAAAAACTTTATGAACCTTTGTACACTAAGGTACATGAAATGTTGTTACGTAGCAAGTGTTATAAGTTTAGATTAATTTATGATTTCTTATCTGTCAGTTCTGTGAATAATAATAGAGATATGAAATTGTAAATAGTGTTGTCGAAGTTGAAGGAGTTAAAAGTGAAAATGCATCAGAGCAGGAAGAAGGTCAAGAAAAAGGTGTTATCTTGCTACTAATTTCTTGATACTTTTTCTTATAGGTTCAACTCTTGTCTTTATTGTGTGTACTGGGATCCTGAGCTCAGTAATTTGAAATAATTGATGCAGAAACAGGTGTACCTGAATTTTGGCTCACTGCAATGAAAACTAACGAGATCTTGAATGAAGAGGTTTGTCTGTTTTATTTTTGGATTGTTGTCCTTTCGATCTCAAACTCTTCTTTTGACAACACAGCAATTATATTTTAACTGCTAGAAGTCCTGTCTGACCGTGATATGTGTCTTCCTAGAAATCTGAGCGTGATGAGGAGGCTCTCAAGTATCTGAAGGATATCAAGTGGTGTAAAATTGATAATCCCAAGGGTTTTAAGCTTGATTTCTTCTTTGATACCAATCCTTTCTTTAAGAATTCGGTTTTGACGAAAACATATCACATGATTGATGAGGAGGAATCTATTTTGGAGAAGGCGATTGGGTAAATCTTATCGACTGTATCAATTGCTGTCTGTGTGCTTTCTTTCTTAGTATCTAATGCTTAATTGTATATATGTATGTAGGAAGGACATTGAATGGTACACAGAAAAATGTTTGACACACAAGATTCTAAAGAAGAAACCAAAGAAGGGATCAAAGAATATGAAACCTATTACGTAGACCGAACCTGTTTCTTTAATTTCCCAATCCCCAAATGTGCCTGAGAATGATTATGATTTAGATGAAGATGCTGTAAGTTTCCAATTTTCTGGAAGACTAAAACCTAAAACATTATTATCAATAAGGCAATAACTATTGATTCTGAAAGATTTTTATGCTGATTGTCCGAGTAACTTTTATATGTTCATACAGGCCGAGGAGCTCCAAAATCGAATGGAACAAGATTATGACGTTGGGTAAGTTCTAATTTCTACGAGTAAATTTTCTTCAACTATGCCTTGTTATTACATTATATGATACATTTACAACCCATTGTGATTTTTGTTCTTTAATTAAGGATTTTTTAACTAAAGTGCTTTGAAAGAACAAGAGACAGAGCACTTGGTCAATTATTTGTTCCAATATAAATACGTTTACAGAATATCTTTCCTTGCCTGCAGGTCAACAATTCGGGACAAAATTATACCTCTTGTTGTGTCATGGTTTACTAGAGAAGCAGCACAGCGTGATGAGTTTGAAGATATGGAAGATGACGATGAAGATGATGATGGTGAAGGTGATAAAG
This sequence comes from Anethum foeniculum, assembly GCA_003724115.2. NCBI lineage: Eukaryota > Viridiplantae > Streptophyta > Magnoliopsida > Apiales > Apiaceae > Anethum > Anethum foeniculum. Next base: position 44,883 of record PHNY01300011.1, read on the forward strand.
ATGAAGAAGAGGATGAGGAGGATGGAGATGATGAGGAAGATGATATTAAGAACATGTAGAAGTTATACTCACAAGTCCTCTTGTTCTTGAGTGAAAAAGTTTGATTATTGCTCGTATTTGCGAACAAATTTTCTGTTTTTGTTTTTGTTTTTTTTTTGGGATTATCTTGCAGTCATCTCGATCCAAGGTAAAAACTGGTCATGTTTACAGTCTATACAATCAAATAAATTATTCAACTTAATATTCTTTTTTTTCCCTTGGATGTAGAGAATTGGAAGTTCACAAGCTGGGGAAGGTCAGCAGGGAGAACGACCTCTAGAGTGCAAACAGCAGTAATGTCCATAAGGGAGAACCAGTAGTAATGCAAAATGTTATTGATTTCTAATTTTATTAAATATTTTTAAACAGAAGCAGATGACGCTCATGTGTTTAATCTGGTGTAGAAATTCTTTTGCGTATCTTGAAATTGTAGTCATGTGTTTACACTGGCATCGTGTAGAAATTCTTGTAGAATTGTACTCTTACCTGCAATATTGCTGAATGTTGCGCTTGTTTTTAGACTTGTGAAATTGAAATATCTATTATGTACAGAGGTGGCATCTTTTAGATAAAGTCATGTATTCCTATAACTGATAAAGAATGCAATGGTCGATTTTAAAACAGGCATGAAAAATTCTATCAATATATAAAACTAAAAAGCCAGTACATTTTTTGGATGAAACGGATCCGGTTACAATCAAAATGAGTTGCATCTTTGCATGAGAACAATATAGCTAGTTTGTGATAACATCATCTGTCTACTTACAAAATAATAATATTACTGAATAAACTTTAATTAAATATGTTGACAATTTATAATAATGAAGAATACTTGCGCCAAAAGATTAAAAAAGGAAAAAATTCAAAGGAAAAACAATGCATCAAAGTTGTGGAACAACATAATTACGAGTTGCACCCAAATTTATCAATCACAATTTAACTATATGGAAAAAACAATAAGCTCTGCGGATTAACTATGAAACTATTACAAACTAAAGCAAGAGCTTAATAAGGAAGACACGAAACGATGAGTTGAATCACTAGGCTTTTCTTTCTTCTTCAATGTTGTTTCGAAAACACTCTGCTTATCAATCGGATACCCTACCACCTGGCCAATATTATCCTTCTTCTTGGATGATGCTTGAAGATTATTCTTCACATGTGTCGGATAACGGATCACATGATTAACTGAACCACCAGTAGTCATCATGATCACAGAACCATTATTATGCACATATGTCAACCTAAGAACCACCATGATCATAGTTCGTAGTAATCCTGGTGCTAGGAACATTACCCTGCAAATATGTGACCACCTGATTAGAACCCGAGCTCGTCGTGATCATGGTGCTTGGAACATTACCCTGCCCATATGTGACCACCACATTAACACTACTGTTACCATATTTTGTCATGATCGTGGTGCTTGGATAACTACCCTGCACACGTGTCGGATAACGGCCTAGCTGATTTGAACAACCAGCACCGTATGATACTCGAACATTCGTCGCTATTCTTCCCGCTCCATAACATGAGGGGGTGCTTAACTCAATATTTCTGCTTGATCCACTTACTTTTACTTTCATCCCGTTGGAGTTAACTACTACTGTCCCCATTCCTATGGGTTTCTCGCAGCAGAGAAAAAATTATGAGGGTAATTAAAATTTCAAAAGAATTGTTCAATCTAAATGAAGGGGAATGGGAAATCTTTATATAGAGAAAAATAGTAGGAATACGTTCAGGACTAGAAATCTAACTTAAAGGCAAGTCAGAGTTAATTTATTTGGATCCTGTTTAAGTTATGTAAACCTAATCCGAGCAGCTCTCTGTATACGTTCAAGACTAGGGATTAATTTTTTCTTGTAAAAGAAGTTGTCATCAAATTAATCACGTACACATGTACTCAACATATACATGGAATAATAGAGTCTAATAATTCTTTAATTACCATCAACACACACACACACACACACACACACACACACACACACACATATATATATATATATATATATATATATATATATATATATATATATATATATAT
>PHNY01300012.1:0-12755 GCA_003724115.2 Anethum foeniculum
CTAATCATTACTGATTAGAGTGTAGCAAACTCAAGGTTTATATTAATCAAACGATATATTCCTCGACTTGTTTGTGTTTGTTTCGATTACTTGAACTTAACGAATAACTCAAAAAGAAATCAAAATAATTGTGAGTATTGTATTCAACCCCCCCTTCTACAATACTTTGGGACCTAACACCATACAAGGAGTGGTTGGTCGACAGTTAGCTCCAAAGCCTCCTGGAAACTAAGTAAAAGTGCTATACTAGGAGGTTTGGTCGACAGTTAGCCATACAAGGAGTGGTTGGTCGACAGTTAGCTCCAAAGCCTCCCAGAAACTAAGTTAAAATGCTATACTAGGAGGTTTAGTCAATAGTTAGCCATACACGGAGCAATTGGTCGACAGTTATATGACACCCTCCCAATCCGGGGTCTAGATCTGGGAGTCACGACTAAATACTAACATACATATATTCTGAAAACAGTAATGCAAATAAGGTATAAGGATACAACCCCTTATACTAACCCGGATCTTTAACAGGTAATGGTGTGAAACAATCAACTATTATTACAACCAAACTCGAAGTTACACTAATAACTCAACCATTTACAAGTTCTTAAATTATAATCATTACATTCTATATACAAACTACAACCTCTAACTGCCCGCCAAAAGGTCCTCTATCGGAGATGGCATCGCGAATCTAACTATATGCGAAAGTCCATAACCTATACTTTCCTGGGGAGTCTTTCACTTCTGACGATCTTCTCGATTAACTGAAAGGGGTTAGATAATAGAAACGTGAGCCACAAGAGTTAAGCAAGTGACATGATAGAAGGCAATATAAACGAATGTGAATGGATGAAATAAATAGCAATAGTTTCAAAAGAGAATAAAACAATAAAAATATGGAAACCTAACACAGTGCTACGAGCAAAGCTGGGTGATCAGCCCATGATAGAGCTCAGAATCAACATATCCAATGCTGATTCTCATACTTACAGGATCCTCAGGCACTTATGGCCTCATAAAATAATTATCAACGACCGGCACCTCGGTCAACATAGTTTCCATTTCCAAAGTATATCAAATCAAAGGGGGCAATTCAATTTCAAATTTCAATTTTAAAGAATCATGTCTTTTAAAGTATTTAAATCAAAGTTCTTGAATCTTTTACTAGCCAAGGTGTCAGGGAATCGAGATCAAGTTACAATTGCAAGTTATTTAATTATTTTAAAATAATGAAATTGAAAGGAATATCAAAATAAGCAAGTGAAATGTACACTTGCCTTAAATTCACTTTCCTTACTTGACCAGCTCGACACACTCTAGCCTTCTAAACGGCCTTCCTTTCGTTACGCCTTAAGAACTCACATTCCAATTCTACATAAATGAAAGACACTTTCCATTTCCTAAGTCTGGCTCGGTGACTAGCACCTTACCTATACCAAAATATATATAAAACTATATTATTTACCTCCTATATAACTTTTACCCTTAGATACTTTAATTATAGAGAGCATCTAAATAAAAATCACATAATCACGTAGCACGTAATTAAATTGTCGATACATAGCACATACGATACTTGTTCATAATAACTCACGTAGACGAACACGTAAACAATTATCTTTTCAAGACACATAATCGCAAAACTAGTATCACCTCACACACTAAATAAAATCTGAGGTTTACTATACTAGAATGTATGTATCAAATCACTAACCAATTTAACTCAAGGACATACAAGTATATATGATCAAGCACTACCGCACACACTCTAGTCAAACATTTTTCATAATTCCAAAAATAATCAACTTAAAACAAAATTTTGCAGGCTTTTTCCTGAATATCAGACCAGATTAACATAAAATTTGTATCTTTAAAATGTTTTATTAAGACCATAAACAAACTGAATAGATGACAACCCGGATGCAGATAATTTCTGTTGTGTGCGGCCTTGAGTAAAACATGCATAACTCTTTACTCATTAACTTAAATGACACAAAGTTTTCGCGTGGACAAACTAGACTCCAGGTTGCACATTATCATAGAAGACTTTATATGCATAACAGACCCGTAACTAGACCAAAATAGAGCTAGAACAGAGCATAGATAGCAGATTTTTTTTGACGTTTTCGACAACACCAAAATACACACACGGATACACGCACACACACACACACACATACGACTACACGTGCAAATTACAACTATTATAACTTAACATACAACATAAGATTTCTAAAAAAAATCCGACATGACATCTTCGTATATACATACTACCCAAAAATCAATCACGCACACAATCATTATTCTAACTCCTATCATCCAATCAACAATTAAACATCAAAATCGAAGCATAGCACATGAAATTAGATCTTAATTTACTCCTAACCAAATCTGAAAATTTACAAACTAAAACTCTCAACCAAAAATCATATTTTGATCACAAAAACATTACCACATACTTATATCAACACTAACATCACATAATCTAATCAAACACATATACTAAAAAAATCCAAAATCAATTACCAACATACCAAACGCACATATAATCATTTACCAAGCTTCCATTAAAAATCTAATCACTATTTAACTCAAAAATTCGAACCACAGATCAAGAATTCGAACCCCAAATTAATCATAACAAATATGAAAATTTCAAGAATAAAACACCTAATCAAAATTCACATTTTAATCCTAAAACTTACATCCCAAACTCAAATCAATACTAATCATATCAATTTCAAATCGAGCATACAAACTAACAAACACCAAATTTCTCAATTGTTCAAATCTATTACATGTAACTTCAAAAACATGTTTAAAACAGTTTATAGGGCTCATATCATCATTGCCCACCACCGATTCACCGGAGTTCATCACCGGTGGTGGCAAAAATCCGGTGGTGCCCAAAAATTGGGTTTCCATCACGGATTTCTACCAATTGATCAATAAAACACCATGGGTAACTTTAATTCATCAAGAAAATCAGTTTTTTTTATGCATAATTGATCAAACCCGAAGTAAAGGTTTCAAAGAAAATCACACCCGCGACTATACACACATACATACACACACAATTCAAACACAACTCGATTGGGGAGGCTTAGAGCATCAAAACCCAATCAAAATTAGTTTGATTCATGTAAGAAACAAGCAAAGCCGAGAGGAATGATGAGAGGAGAGAAGAGAGATTAAAGCCGAAGGAGAAAAGAGAGAGGGAGGGAGAAAAGAGAGTTTGAGAGAGTGAGAGAATGAGGGGAGGGGGGCTGGGGTTTTGGGGGTTAAAAATGCCAGGGGCATTTTAGTAATTTCATAATTAAAGAAAATAGTTTTCTTTTGATTTTCTTATAAAATGTTTCTGTTAAAATATAAAAATGGTCTGAAACTTGTAAGAAAAATAAATATTTTATTTTTAAAATGTAGAGGGTGAAATTAGCTTTCTACTCATATTTTTAAAATAATTTTTGAGTGTATGGTTTATTTTATATGATTTTTACAAGATAAGTAGTTGGTAAATGCAATAATGATTTTAAAATACAAAACAACAAAAATAAAATAATCACATATTTTGTAAAGTCTCTAATGTCATAATAGAGATAATAAAACAAGAATAGCAATTTTACCATATTTCAATATTTTTATAAAATTATTTTAAGATCATAATAACTATGTTTTTAATATAATAAATCAAGTAAATCAAATAATCCATTTCCACATACGTCAACAAGCACAATTACGACACACACATAAATACGTAATCGTTATATTTAACACAGAGCTTTCACAACAATTCTCAAACATATAATTTCAATTTATTTTCATACAAATGCACAGAAGGCACATACTATAAAATTATTTAAATATCTATTATCGACAAACCATTTAGTAACTATCAAAAATTTATAACATAATAATTTCTAGGAGCCAATCTATGACCCAGCGCAACATATTAAGGAACTTAATAATATTTAAAATTCTAAGTCGTTATAAGTTAGCTCCAAAGCCTCCCAGAAACTAAGTCAAAAAGCTATACAAGGGTAAAGTGGTTGAAAGTTAGCCCATACTAGGTGGTTTGGTCGACACTTATGACTTGGTACTCAATTGTAACTCAATGTTATACAAGGGAATTGTTTTGTCGACTCCTAAAGACCTGTCAACTTTATTGAATGAAGCAAATGAATGCTTGGTTATTAATTGGCAACGTATTCATTTGATATAAAGACTACACTAAAAGCAGCAGAGCTACAATTATTCAATCATCAAGAATTGAAAAAGTGTTCTGTTCATCTTCTCTCCCACGGGAGCTGATGAAACAAGAAAGAAAGAGAGACAGAGGAGTTCAATCAAATTGTATATCCATTAAACTTCTCATCGAAGAAACGTTATAATGCCCGATTTAATTCTTGTATATTCTTAAGGGGTATTATAATCGTTATCCGGTAATTAAATCCTTAGGCAAACAAAAGCTAGATCATTGTATAGGATTTAATTTGNTTTTGTACAAGCAAGAATATTGTTGTTCTTGGATTGTAGCCGGTTAATTTATTACCGCAGTGTAGCAACCCTTCGAGGATTTATATATTGAATATATTTCCGAGAATATCTTGTGTTCTTTATTTTTTATGTCCTAAACACTATTCACCTCAAGAACACAGAACCACTAACCAAACACTAAATTATTTATCCGCAAAAGATTCAAAAGAATTTTTTTAATTTAGTGAGTATAGTATTTAACCCCCCTTCTATGATACTTCCGGAGCTAATATACATCAACTTCACTGATCTGAACGATGCATGTCCCAAGGATTGACACCCCCTACCAAGGATTGACACCTTGATTAACGCCACTGCTGGACATGAGATGCTGAGATTCATGGATGGTTTCAGCAGTTACAATCAGATCAAGATGCACAAGGACGACGTCCAAAAGGTACCTTTCGTGACTGACTTTGGTGTCTTTTGCTATCTTGTTATGGCCTTTGGATTAAAGAATGCAGGAGCCATATACCAAAGATTGGTGAATAAGATATCCGTCCATCTAATTGGGATAACCATGGAGGTCTATATTGATGACATGATCATCAAAACCCTGGATAAGGCCGACCACATTGATCACCTCAGAGAGGCATTCGAAGTGTTAAGGCACCATAAGATGATGTTGAATCCCGCCAAGTGTGCTTTTGGCGTAGGATCTGGAAAATTCTTGGGTCACATGGTCTCGAAGTGAGGAATCGAGGAAAACCCCAACAAGATCAAGGCAATCCTCGACATGGAGCCACCATGCTCCATAAAGTACGTTCAAAAGTTAACCGGAAGAATAGCTGCTCTAGGAAGGTTCATCTCCAAATCAGGAGACAAGTGTCTACCATTTTTTAAGACCTTGAAACAGGTTAAGAATTTCGAATGGACAGCTGAGAGCCAAGAGGCCTTTGAATAGCTGAAGAAGTACATGACTGAAGCCCCGTTGTTGGTCAAACCAAGTCAAGAGGACATTCTTTACCTCTACCTTGCAGTTTCTAATCAAGCAGTAAGTGTCGTCCTAATAAAGGAAGAAAAGAAGGTCCAAAAACCAGTCTACTACATGAGAAAAGTGCTTCATGAAGCAGATTTGAACTACTCCACCATTGGAAAATTCGCACTTGCCGTAATAACCGCTTCAAGGAAGTTGTGACCACACTTCCAAGCACATAAGATTGAAGTCCTGGAGGACCAACATCTGAGAAACATCCTACATAGCCCAAAAGCCAGTGGTAGGCTCATCAAGTGGGTAACTGAGTTAGGAGAATTTGACATCAAGTACAAGTCTCGAACAACCATTAAGGCTCTGACATTAGCTGACTTCGTGGTTGAATTTATCATTGACAACCAAGAAGTCAGGGGGCAAGATTTAGTACCCCATAAAGACAAAGAACCTGAAAACAAGAAGGAAGAAGAAAACTTGACTCTAAAAGAGTACTTGATTCTCTTTTTTGACGGAGCGTCCAAAACAAAGTCCAGTGGTGTAGGCCTAGTCTTGAAAAGCCCTGATGGGTTCATGATCAAATACGCTTTAAAGTTGGATTTTCCGACAACAAATAATGAAGCAGAGTATGAAGCTTTGATAGCCGGTTTAGGCTTGGCCATAGCCGTGAGGGCCAAGAATCTTAAAGTATGTGGAGACTCGAGGCGAGTGATTTCCCAAGTTAATGGGGACTTTGAGGCCAAGGATGATACAATGACCAAATACCTGAGAGTTGTGAAAGGAATACTTACTTAATTTGATGAGTGGTACGCAGAACACGTTCCAGGAGAAGAGAACACCACGGTCGATGGCCTGTCTAAGTTCGCTTCGTCTGAGATTGAGAACTATCCAAGAAGCATCTACTTTCCAAGTCCCGAGGACCCCTATTATGGTCATCATAAATCTGGTGGAACCAATTGGAATAGTAAGTTTTTGGATTGATCCTATCAAAGCTCATCTTGAAATAGGATGGTTCCCTGATGACGCCCATGAGGCATGCAAGTTGTCAGTAAGAGCACTGAGGTACTCATTGATTGAAGGCCTTCTGTATAAAAGGTCTTTCGTCATCCCATACTTGAAGCGTCTGAGACCTCTAGAGGCAGAGGAGGCACTTAAGGAAGCTCATGAGGGAATCTGTGGGCAGCACTTGGGGGGGGGCAGGGCCCTCGCTCACAAGATAATTCGACTAGGATTCTATTGGCCAACAATGCTGGCTGATGCAAAGGCCATGTGAAGAAGTGTGACAGGTGCCAGAGGCACGCTACTATAGTTAAACAGCCCCTTGAGAGGCTAACGTCAATTAACTCTCCTATCTCCTTTGCAATATGGGGAATGGATATACTTGGCCCTTCCCCATAGCATCGGGACAAAGGAAGTTCATTTTGGTAGCAATTTACTATTTCACGAAGTGGATTGAGGCTATGGCACTAGCCAAAATAAACACCAAGCAGATTGCACAGTTCTTTTGGGAGAATGTGATATGCAGATATGAAATCCCATGCATCCTTATCACGGATAATGGGCTACAGTTTGACAATGAAGAGTTCAAGGAGTACTGTATTGACAACAATATAGAGCTAGTTGCCCATCCACAAGCAAACGGGCAGGCGGAGGTCGCTAATTGAATCATCCTTGATGGACTAAAGAAAGGGTTAAACGTGTAAGGAACACCTGGGTAGATGAGTTGTTGCCTATTTTGTGGGCATATCGGACCACTTGTAAGGTCACAACCGAAACCACCCCATTTATGTTGGCTTATTGAGCCGAAGCAGTGGTGCATTTGGAAATCACCCACGCATCACCAAGAGTGGAAGCTTACGAGCCAGAGACTAATGAGGAAGGCATGAGGCTAGCTCTCAACTTAATTGATGAAGTCAGAGATGAAGCTAATGCCCATAATGCAGAGCACCAAAGAATAGCCTCCATCTATTACAATAGAAGGGTCAAGGAAAGGTTCTTTCAACAAGGAGACTTGGTCTTACAGAAGATTGAGGCCCCTAGTGTCGGTGAAAGAGGGAAGCTAGCCTCGAATTGGGAAGGACCTTAAAAGGTCAAGAAGACGCTCGGAGGAAGATCCTACAAATTGGAGACCTTAGGTGGTGATGAAGTGCCTCGCACTTTGTACGCTTCAAACATGGAGATTTATTATGTCTAAGACATGCAAAGCATGTTCTTAATATTTATGGATATTGGAATAAGGTCGATGAAACAATTTCTCATCTATTTTAAGGGTTGAACGCATTTTTCAAGTTATTAAGTATTTAGGCATATTTGATTACCTTGTCTATGACTTTATTTATGTATGATAGTATGAGCATCTTATGAATGCAAGTCTGGAATGACCAAGTACCGAAAAGAAAAAGACAAGTAAAATAATCAAATGAAAGTGCATAGATAAGAGATCCCGAAAGATCACAAGTTAAGTCCCGAAGGACAATACGATTACAAACCACAAATGTTCAGGTCCACAATGGAACCTCAAATAAAAACTGAATAACTTGAATTAAAGCCACATATGGCAAGAAAAGCCATGTAAGGCCACACCATCACTCTTTTGAGGAATCCTCCTCCTCGTTGCCCTCTTGGATGACCTCCTCATCATCATCCGAGACCTCAGAACTATCGTAAGAGGATTTCTCATTCTGGAGCCTCTTCTCTGCCATAGGTTGGCGGATCTGTCCTTATAGAGGTCCTTTGACATCGGGATTTTGGCGAACATGAGATATTCCATTGCAGCCGGAGCCTCTATGGCTCAAGCTTGAACCGGAACTCTGAGGAACGACCTGAAGACCAGAGCCAGAAGCTTGACCATCATCAACAGCCATGGGCACATCCTAAGGGCTTGGGAAATCTGTTGGGTTCACCATGTTAGGATAAGAATTGTGAACAACACAAACGACTTTGTTCTAGCCAAGAGACATGTTAAGCGGGGGAATCTCATTGTCATGAGTGTCCATAAGCTTTATGAAAGCATCAGATTTATGGTAAACATTAATGAACGTTTGGAATTCCAACTACTTCTTCTTGAGAAGGCTTAAAAAAATTTCCCTTCGAGGGAAGAAGCCTTATCCTCAGCTACAAGGGCCCGAGACTCCCAATCCTTGTTCTCATTCTCAAGTCTCTTCTTGGACTTCTCCAAGACAATGTTTTGCTCCCCCAAGCCACAGCTTTGGATCGTCGAAGCGGCAAAGTATGCATTCGCTTGTAAAAAGAAGACATGAAGTAGAAAAGTAAGAAGAAAAGCAGGCTCATAAGGAGGCCTCGATCCGACTAGAAAAATAAGACTAGAAAAGTCCGACTAGGCTCATAAGGAGGCCTCAATTCGACTAGAAAAGTCCGACTAGGCTCATAAGAAGGCCTCGATCTGACTAGGTTCATAAGGAGGCCTCGATCCAACTAGAAAAGTCCTCATGAGGAGGCCTTAAACTGACTAGGAAAGTCCGACTAGGCTCCCGAGGTGGCCCTCAGCAGACTAGAAAAGACCGACTAAGCTCCCGAGGAGGCCTTAGTCCGACTAGGAAAGTTTGACTAGAAAAGGTAAAACTTTTACTTAGAAGATATGCGCACCTAATACAATGCATGAGCTCCCATCACCTCAGACTCATAAAGTTTGTCACCCAAAGTGACATGGATGAGGTCGGGGGGAGTGATAGAGCACTTGGTCCAGTCCATGGCAAGTTACGGACTTCTAAAAATTGAGTCTTGGGCACAGATACCCCACGACGGCTCGAAAGGAATCTTGCAGGTTGTACACAAGTTACAACCTATTAAATGCCAAAAATCGGTCGTCTAAAAGCAAAGACATGCCGCGAATAAAAATATATTCGGCACAGAAGCTGAAAAATATATGAACTACTAAAGTATGACTAAGATAAGATGAATACAAGATTTAATCTTAAGTACATATTAATTATCCTAATCGTTAGGATTAGTGATTAAGATGAAAGAAAATCTCTAAACTCAAAATTAGAGTTGATTGTCCGATTACAGCCAAGTCAAGATATCTTCGAACACGGCCAAAGGCCCTCGAATGAGTAGACAAGGCCTACTAGCTTCAAAGAAGGCCTTGAAGCCAAGTAGGAATGGCCGACTAGCCACACGAAGACCTCATGGTCGCCGAAGGACCTCGAAGGAGTAGACAATGCCTACTAGCTTCAAAAAAGGCCTTAAAGCCAAGTAAGAATGGCTGATTAGCCACACGAAGACCTCTTTATCGCCGAAGGCCCTTTAAGGAGTAGACAAGGCCAACTAGCTTCAAACAAGGCCTTAAAGCCAAGTAAGAATGGCCGACTAGCCACACGAAGACCTCTTAGACGTCGAAGGCCTACTAGCTTCAAAGAAGGCCCTAAAGCCAAGTAAGAATGGCCGAGTAGCCACGCGAAGACCTCTTGGTCGTTTTAAATTCAGAGTATTCATGAACACGATCTTGGATCTCAAAGAGCATCCATGGTCATGAACAAGTGTTCACCGACATGAACACAATATTAGATTCATTGGGGCGTCCATGGTCACGAACAAGTGTCCACGAATATGACTATGAGCCAACTAGAAAGCCCTCAGACATGACCAAAGGCTCCAAGGAGCTTTTGGCTAACTAGACTTGCCCGAGTAGACTCAAGGGGAAGCCCTTGGCCGAGTAGGATTGGCAAAGTAGGTTCACGGGAAGTCTTTTAGACAAACAAGCAAAAGAAAAAGGTCGACTAGAGGAGGCCGAGTAGGCTCCCGGGAAAGCCCTCGGCCGAGTAGGCTCCCGAGAGACCTCCAAGCCACACAAAATAATAATAATAATTAATTTTGGGTCACTTACTAGGCCAGGCCGAGTAGGCTCACCGAGGAGCCCTCGGCCGAGTAGACTTGGCCGAGTAGGTTCCCGGTGGAGCCTCAGCCTTCCGTCACGACGACGGATTAATGTTGGTGACCAGCACGGACGAAATTTCACGAACACGAATGAAATTTTTCGAAAAATGAAAATTTTCAGATTTGCTAATTAACCCCAATTAGGGATGATTAGGGAAATTTAGTTTGATATTAGCCCCGATTAGGGCCAATTAGCCCCGATTAGGGCAAATTAATGGTTCCCGCCCTATAATTAAACTATGTTAAGGTTAAAAGGTGACATAGACACGTCCTTTAGCCCTGATTAGGGCAAATTAGCTTCAAATGCTACTTTATCAGCCTATGTAAAGGCCTAAGATATCATTCTAGAATATAAAAGTCACTGTGTATGTGTAGGTCGATCCACACTTCGCAATATGACCGAACCTAGGAAGGGACGAAGTAACCCCGGGAACCATCATAACTTCCATGAAAACTTGAGAGTTTTTCCGGAAGTTGGGGGGCAAATTATATGGTGGAAAATAATTAAAATAAACTTTAAAGACATAATTAATGTTGTATTAATTATGTATGGAATGTTATGGTCAAGGCCCAGTCACGAACATGAACAACATTGTTCATGTCCAAGGCCCAAACCACGAATACGAACTTTGTTGCTTATGTACCAGGCCCATCACGGACATTAATGGAATAGTTCATGTACTAGGGCTGTCAACATGACCCGAATCCCATGTCCAACATGGAAACTAACTCTTCCAATGAAGTATCTAAAATCCACCGCCTTGAAGAGTCAGACTTACCTTCTATGACCGAGACTTGTCCGCCAAGTCTCTCAATCCTAATCCAAAACCCTAGGCGCAACGCCTATATAAGGGGCCTGACCCCCACATCAAAACTACGTCTTGGCTTGATTCTCTATAACACGAAGATACGTAGCTAGGCACCTCGTAAGGACCTATTAGTCTCGAACACGTGTGCAGCCATTAAAGCTCTAAGCTTACAAACCCTAGCATTAATTATAAACGAAACCCTAGTTCTTGTTCCACAACACGTTTCATTTAAAACAAATAAATGGTTCGATTAATATTTAATTAATAAGAAAAATCCAATTTAAAAACAATTGAATATTCAAATTAACTAATTATTAATCCTATCGTAAATAATTATTTATCAGAATAACAAACTAAAAAGGAATTTTCAAATTTTTGGAAATTATTTAAAAATAATTAAATTTATTAAATAAATAAATCAATTAATTACATAAAATTACTCAATTTATTTTAAATAAATAAACTGAATTTTTGATTTTTTATAAAAAATTTACTCCAAAAATATGTTTTTTGAGTTCAGTTAGGGTTTTGAAGATCAAACATGTTCTTGGCATGAATGTTTGCCAAGAACAGAACAGTGGTGCCCAGATTCCGGTCGTCTTCTCTGCCGACTTAACTGGAATCCAACAACCATCCAGCAAGCTCATACAAAGCCAAAATCACACCAAAACATATGATTTTTTTTTTGGGTTATGTACCAAATTCACTCCACAACTTGACTAAACAATCAACAACATCTAACAATCATTTCCACTTTGATTCCAGACAAAATCGAACCCATATCCGGTAAATTTTGGAAAATACCCCGCCCCGAACGGGGAACGGGGATCCCCGCGGGTAATCTGGGATTCTAATAATTTTTAAGAATTTTTTTTTATATATTTTTAGTACACAATAAAAATAATTTCATAAATCATGATAAATAAATATATTTTAAATTTAATATCTTAGTTTCAATAGCAATTTGGATATAAATGTATTTATAATAAAATATAATATTAAAATTACTTTATTAAATCATATTTTCTACTATGAAATTTTAATATAATAAAAAAATTTAAACTTTAAGAATGCATATACTTTATATTTTTTGATAATAATTTAATTAATATACATATAAATTATTATTTATTTATATTAAATATGATAATCATAGATCGGGGTCGGGGAACAAGGTGGGGATACCCTAATCCCCGCCCCCGCCCCGATCCCCAAATGTTTTTTATACTTTTCCCCGTTTCCAGCCACGAATCAGAAAAATTCCCCGAATCCCCGATCCGAACGGGGTAGGGATCGGGTAGGGGAGGGGTGGACCGGGTGAAATGCCTATCCCTAGTCACGATGACAACTTTCCAGAGCATCACCCACTTCTTATTGGTAGTCCACATTCTCTTTGATTGCTTTCACTATCAAGAGTGGATCAGAGTCGATAGTAATACTGTGAGGTTGAAAGTTCTTCATCCATGTTAAAGCTTCCTGTTAGGTCCCAAAGTATTGTAGAAGGGGGGGTTGAATACAATACTCACAATTATTTCGATTTCTTTTTGAGTTCTTCGTTAAGTTCAAGTAATCGAAACAAACACAAACAAGTCGAG
>PHNY01300015.1:0-22551 GCA_003724115.2 Anethum foeniculum
TATATATTATATACAATCTCGTGTGTGTATTAAAATTGATTTCTTGAAAAATTTAAAGTATTTCAAACATTCAAATATTATTTGTTGGAAATTTGCAGTAAAATACATCTCGAATGAGAGTCGTATGATTTTTTTTTCTTCTCCTCCCCCCTCATCCTTCTCATCTCACCTCGCCCTATCCATTCATTCTCATCTATCCATCACACATTTCTATCACCTCCTCTTCACTCCAATCGATTACTTGGCTGAAAACATGTCTTTTTTTGTTACTTCCCGGTTGTCCCTGATTCTCTTCACGCGACTTAGCTAATGCTCTTTACAACTCAGACTTTTAACAATACCTAGTTCACCCATTAAAGCTCAACGTCTTGTAGGTTAGAGTCTTAGAGAATGGCATGTCTTTGTCTTAATCTCCAAGGTCTAACTCGAGCACCCAAGAAGTAGAAGTAGAGAGTTCATCAGTAAATTCTTCCTACAACATAGGCACCTCTGTCAAGAATGCTATCTGACTGTAAAACCCTACTTACCTACCTTGAAAGTTGGTTAATGGTGTGGTGGATAACTTTGAATGCATAGTTTTTCAAACCTTTATTGTGAACTCAAAGGTAAACACTGATACCCATGATAAGGATGTTGATTTCTTTCATGTTTTAATGGTTTAACTATGGTAATAAATGTTATGATAATGAGGGTAGTGTGTCTATTCAACCACCTTTGGAGTTTTTTTTATATCTAGTGCTACATGAAATTCTGGCTTAATTGGTTACTTCGTTGGAAATGGTCGTATGTTTAACTTTAAGGATAAAATTGAGGCTTTATGGAACAAACAGGGATTAACTAGTATGTCATACAATTGTTTTGGTTATAATGTCTTTCCCTTCAGTTCCTGACTTCCTTCAATTCAGTTAAAGCCAAGGAGGACATTCTTCCCCAAGCTTATATTGTTCTTTATAAAAAATAAATCTTGTAACTTAAGCCTTGGATGCAAAATTTCATCTTTGTTTTAGATCTTCATCGCTGTGTCCCTTGTTGGTTGCATCTCAAGGATGTTCCTAAATCCTACTGGTCCTTGGAGAGTTTATCCTATCTAGTCGGTGCCATTGGTGACCTTCTTTATCATACCTTAGAAGACTTTTCCAGAAAGGTATATGCTTTAGCAGGTGATACACAGGTGCCTCTAGATCCCAGATCAAGGAAGCGTACTATGGTACTCTATTTCAACAACATTCCTTCCTCAGTTGTCCAGTATTCGTTGATGGCATTGATGCCACTCTTAGCACAGCTGCACATCTGAAGGACCACACTTGACCAACCATGGCAACAAGGAAAGTACATCCCCTCTTGAGAACCCAAGGAATGCGACCCTCGAAATTGGCAATTTCGGAAGTAGAAGCCAGACGTCAAGTCAAAACAACAGCAACACAAAGAAAATGTAGTAGTGTTCTTGATGGACATAAGTTGGGCATTAGATGTTATTTATTTCTTTATTCTAACTCTGTAATCCTAAGCTTGAACATTTGTTGCTATGCAGTAGCTTGTATGGCTTCAGCCTACCTTCTACCCGTGTTACATGCAAGCTTGGGTTATAGCCCTTACAATAGCTCAAGAATGTTCTATGCAAATTAAATCATTATTTCAAAAAAAATTCAACTAGCTAAACTATTTCGTTCATATAGACGTTTATTCATGAAGAAATCAATTAAATACAAAGAAAAGTTTTAAGCCTATGAATACACAAGCTTCCTTCCATATCTCTCATACACTCGTATCCATAAACTCTTTGATCTTTATAATTATGCACTGATACACACTTGTATTATATAAGATGGCATATAGCTTGAGTTGCAATCAAGGTTGTATTGTCAATCAACAAACTGTAGCAAGGGATCACCAGTGATAAGGAACGGGAATGAAAATAAAGGAGTATTTACTTATATGTTTTATGTGAGGCTAGTTGTTTATTAATTAGTAGATTTTATGATAAGCCCAATTGTTATAGGGTTTAATTAGGGTTTTTATTCCCTGTATAAGCATTGTAATCCCCACATATTTGATTAGACTTGATTATCAAAATATTATTATATATTAAATTGGGCCTCTTTTCTCCCTTCTGCAATTGGGAAACCCTTGGGCTAATGGATTTTTTTGAGGTAAATCCACCGAAGCTTATCTTTTATTGTTTTTTAATCTCATAAATCATTGTTTCTTGAAAGTTGTCCTACATCGACCAGGATGATCTTGGTAATAAGGGTGTAAAGTAGTTGTGTTTTCGGGGAGCATAGTGCTGAAAGGGGAACTACTTTGTGTTCAGTAAGTCAGTACTCTGAAAACACGGAAATATATAGTTGAATCTTGAGTCTATTAGTTAGATTGCCTAAAGATCAAAAACATTTTTCTCACTGGCTTGGTAAGGGACGGAGACATAAATCAAGACTAGCTAAATTTATTTATTTTTGCTTAATACACTTAATAGTTTATGCATTGCACTAATATAATAGCTTCCCACTGTTAACTGAAATCAGTACTTGCTTGCTTACATAATAGTTAAGTTACCAAAGTAAAATTCACTAACACATGCACAAATATTACAGGGAGAGAGGGAGGGAGGGGGAGAGAGAGAGAGAGAGAGAGAGAGAGAGAGAGGACCTAATTGAGGAGCAAGACCGTAGCGCCTGGTATCAGCCATGAAGATAGAAGAAAGAGGTCATAAAAGCAGCGATCAAATGAATGTGATCAAGTAGATTAGAGCTTCAACGAGGATCTGTATGAGATTACTAAGGTTGTTTCCTGGATTAGGGCACTAGAAATTTAGGGGAATATATGTTGTATGTAAGAAACAAGGTGGAAAGACCGAAAGACAGGGCCGCCGAAATGGAATCCAGACACCGACTTTTTGTCATTTCCCATTGCTTTTTCCTTGAATTTCATTGCACTCGGCAGTTTATTATACTAGTATTTAATTTTCTTTAAAACAGAATGATAATACAATCGGCATTTAACGGTTTAAATCTATTTTGTTGTGAATAAGTAAATTAGATACTTCCTCCCTCCTAAAGGTTGACTGACTTCTTGTTACGCTCACTCCAAGACCATAGAAAAAGTAAGACACATGAATAAATTATTTGTTTTGTATAAAAGTATTGGATATTTATCTGTCTCGCCCGATTTCGATTCTGATCCCGATCCCATTTTGCTTCGAATAAAATGAGAATTAGGAAATTGAAAATTTTTTCGGGTTTGGATCAGAAAGTGGAGAATTTTGGTAAAAATTTCGGAGATTGGGGCGGAGTCGGAGATTAGTATCTCTCAGTCCTGACCTGCACCAGAATTTTCCATTTCCTATTACCCGTCCACTCCCGTTTCCCGAATATATTAAAAATAATTTATTTATATATTAATATATAAAATAAAGTATTTCCTATATATATTTATAAGTTAAAAACTTTTATTCATTTTATGTATTAAAAATATTCATATTTGAATACATATATTTTTTATCTTTTATTCAAATTATAAATAAATATTAATTTAAAATAAATATGATATAAAATTTAAACATATGCATTGTACATTATAAATTATTAAATTAATTTTCTTCAAATGTATTTTATATAATATTTAAGTTTTTTTAAAGAAAGAAAAAAAATCCTGATTATTCGTGGGGATCCATGTTCTCTGTTCGAGGCGGGGATAGGGGAGAAACAACTAACAAGATCCTCATTCTAGGACCGGGGTGGGTGCGGAAAGCGGTTTCAAATTCGGGGATCGAGCCGAGATAGCATTTCTCGATTCTGAATTGATCCGATACTCATCCTTGAAAAACATGAACTTCAAATTTTCCTGTAAAATATTTTTCAGCAAGCAAACACAATATTGTATTAATATGAATTTTTTTTTTTCAAAAGTAGGATGACCAAGAGAGAAAGATATTATTATCATTAATAAAAATATTAAATATTTTAACAAATTTTCTCTTTTTTTCCTTTTCATGAAAAATTGATCACAAAAGAAAATCGTATACCAAATCTTTTCTTTTATTTTCTCCCATATTTATCGAGGAAAAAATTCTGACAAAAAAAACTGGGAAAAATTTATTACTAAAAAAGTTATTATGAACGCTTGTTGATTAACGAGTACAACAAGCATAAGAGCAACCCCAAGAGGGTTACCTATTTTGGTTCCCTAAAATATATTAAAATAATACTTCCCTAAAATATAGGGTACCAAAAAGTTGTTTTACTCCAATGGTATCCCCTATATTGATTCCCTATATCTTTATAAATAATAATTTATTATTAATTTATTAAGTATTTATTAATTTAATACAAATTAAAATAATTTAATTTATTAAATTTAATCTTTTACCCCATATTCTACAAATTACAATTTAATTTATTTAAAAATTATTAATATTAATATTTATAAAAAACTATTTAGTAATAATATATTTTTCAAAAAAAATAGCAAATAAATAAATATAAATTTGCATTGAATTTAATCGTNAATTGATTCCGATCCAAAACGATACCACAAAGATGAGTCATCAAGATAGGAAAGCGAAATTGATTACTCAAATGTAGGGAACAATTTTCTCTCACCTAAAAAATTTAGGTAAGGACTCTCGGGAGATGAATTTTTGAACAACATTCCCTGTATCCATCTATGTGGCACAAATATAGGTAAGGACTGTCGGAGATGCTCTAAGTTCCTCCCCTCTCAAAAGAACGATGTTGAGCATGCAACGCAGCTGCAAGACCGAGAGATCGAGCGTGCAAGACTTTTCGGATGCATGCGTGTGCGTGTGAAGTCTCAATCAACGGTTAACAATCTTCAAATACATTTTGCTGGAACAACTATTGAATCTACATTTACATTAAACCTTTTACGAAATTAGCAATACAATTATTTTATAACCGTAATTCATCCATCAAAATTCAAACAGAAGAATAAAATACGAAATAAATCAAATTAACAAGGTAAACTTACCATTTGGCATTTACATTAGCTTGTACTTGCCCTTAATCCAGATTCTATAATGATTGTCATCTGCTTGTATGCAGAAGTTATCTGGAGGTCCCCGAAAAAGGTTGCAAGCATAAGTTTTTCAATCACTCAAAACTTTAAATACAGTTACAGAAATCCCGAAAAAAATGTATAGAAAAGTTTCTGTAATCACTCACACAAAAAACAGTACACCCCAATTGATCTAATGCAAGGGAGGAATGCCCAATTCACTAATATCGTTTTATTTGCTGGCATTCAATTACGACACTCAACAGAAACAAAAACAAAGATAAATGAACAGTAAGCAAAAAAAAAAAAAAAACCATTCTATAGTACTATTTGAACTATAAATCAAATATGTTTGCTCCTTGATCCTGTGACTTCAAAGAAACAAATTTCATTGCTTATGCAGCTCCATTCACGGCCAATATTTTATGTCTGGGAAAGACTGAGATTGTTGTGATACCTTCACAAACTCGTGCAGTCATGCATCATCTTCTGTTTGCTGGATGTATGCACGTGTACCTGCGTCATTTTAAATCTTTAGAGATTACCTAAACAGGAAAAAGGTACTCTTGAGTCTTGACCTTTTAATTCAGTCTATGTTGACTGAGCTTATTGTAAAAGTAAAAGAAAAAAAAAGGGAGAAAATTGAAACTGGAGTAGTACTGTCAAAGTAAGATATAATGACTAGTGAGCAGTCAAATAATATAACAAATCTTAAAATTTAATCTTGTGAGCTTAACAGCTTCGTTATGCTTCTTAGCTTCTTAACCCTGGGGATGAAACATTAAGCTGAAGAAAACACAAAATACCATCCCCAGTGGTAGCTGTGAAATTTCAGAGATTCAAAGACCAGATTTTGTAGAATTAAAGGAAGACAGTTTAAAGTTACGATAAGCAAAATAAATTTTATTGGTACAATCACAAGGGTAAATTAAGCATATACCTTTCGAGGGTTTATCATATCTGGCTTTATCATTTTCGCCCATCTCATCCCTATCATCGTTTCCGATGTCACTTTCACTCGCTGTTTCCCATTCAGAATCATCACTTTCTTGTCCATAAACTTCTCCACCATGACCTTCTATGTGCACCCCGCCATGTTTGATAGCAGCCTCCTTGAATAACCACGCTTCCCGCATCTGCTTCTTGACTAAACGCTCGGCATAATCAGGAACTTTATTTTGCCTTAAGGACAGGTCAGGATCAGTTGACTGAGAGCACTCATTGATAAAAAGAATAGCATCCAGTAAGCTCTCTTTAGCTAAGCCAAGCATGTCGTAAGCTTGTGCTCTTCTCCACAAGCTTTTGGCATGACGGTTAACAGGGTTATGAAGGCAAAGTGCACGGGTAGCATCACTAATAGCAGCCAAGGGTTGCTGCAATAAAAGACGACACTGAGCTCTATTACTAAAAAGCACGACTCTCTCTTTCTTTGATCTCATTGGACACAACGAGAGTGCTTCTGAGTATTTTGATGCTGCTCCAGAGATATTTCCAGCCGAGAAAAGAGAATTTCCTTCGAGTTTTACGACTAGTGATGCTGCTTGCTTAATATGGAGATCCTCTTTTGGTAGATTCTTTTCCCATTTAAACCTCTGCCTGGAACTTAATATTTCCTCAATGTCATCTTTTATTCTATTACTAACAGAATTGCGAGCTGTCCCTAGTGAAGGAATACATTCCTGAAGAGCATTTACGATGGAATCACCAAGCTTTTTGTGATCTCCGAGGGTAGAAATCTCTGCAAGGTCAAGAAGTGCAGGTACTGCCGTATCAATTACCTACATACCACACTAAATAAGATTATTCCAAAAGAATAGCAGAAGTTACCATGTCAAAGACAACTAATATTAGTTAAAAACTTAACAGATTGGAAAGGTAGCTTATAAATTAGAGATTTAGAGAGTTTTTGGTGGGGCGCCAGGATATCAGCGGTTTGACATTTTTATATTTCTAGAGTACAAATCATTTCGAAAGCTTTGAAACAAAAACTGGTTGACCTACACCTGTAATTCTGTTTTTCAACAACCTCATCAAAAACGAAAACTGAAAAAAATTAATTTCTCATGATTGGGGCTGCAAAAAAAGAATCTCGACCATAAAGCAAAAATCTTATCTGCACTTTAGGTACTTGTGTAACAATTAAAGGCATTCGATGTGGTGATCAAGTCATGGGAACTAAAGGTACTTAGTAAAGAACTAGAACCAATCATGAATTTGATATGCTGTAGTTCTCTATGGACTCCAATTAAGAACACGTTATACTAGAAATTTGCGCAAAAACAGAAGATATTTGATCTACAGAATAACTTTGAACATCCAAAATGGATAGCTTTCGTGTCTCTTGTCTATGAGTATAAATAAAACAAACGAATGTTACCTTATGACATGTAGTTGGATCTTGGAGTAACCACAGAAGACAATCAATGGCCATAGATTGCCAGTCATCTGACGAGCGAGCAATATTACACAATGCTTCAATCATACCTGGACAGGTAGCAACTGGTCCTTTACCAACCTTGTGGTGACAAATTGTCCGTAATAAACCAATACCAGCTGGTGAATTTTCATTAACAAGTCCACCCCACATGCCTGGTAGTTTTGCAAGAAAGTCTGGTTTGCAGATAGTTGAAAGGAACTCCGGTTTAAAAGCAAAACAATTGATTAGTTGAAGGGACCAGCACTGTAACTGACTAGCCCATTCCTCTGCTTTCCTGGATTCCATCTCAACACCACCCATACCGCGTGTTAGCAGATCACAGTGATAACTTAGTCTTCTGTCAGCATTCTGGTAAAAGTGTGAGTAAACTATCTCAAGTGAACTCATTGCAAGTTGGATGGAAAGCTCAAGGATCTCGCCATGACTAGCAACAGCAGGAAAAGTACTAGCATATGTAGCCAAGTGGCCCAGCGCCCGCACAGCTACTCTCTGTTCGACCCAAGTTAGCCTTCCTCGAAGAAGTTCAACCAAGGCGGGGACCACTCCAGCATGAACTGCGGATTCTGCAAATTCTTCCATATTCATGGTGTAGGACCCAATGATGTGTGCAGCATAATAAGGAATATATATATTTTGGTCATGAGAAAGCCATCTGCGATTTTTTAAACCTTTCCAAATAAGTGCGGTCATGCATTCAAATATGCCCAATTCAATAAATTCGGGATCGTTAGGATGCGCCATTGCAGTGTTCCAAAGACCACTGATTGGAAGAACTTGACCTTCATCATCTTGCGAGGGAAGTTCTCGGAAAAATTTCAATATACTCGCTCTACGTTTGCTAGGGTTCCCTTCCTTCATGACACAGAAAAAGCAGCCTGGGTATGGACAATCTTGAGATATTTTATCCATGATCCAATATTATTCGATAAAGATCATGAATTAATATCTCCTACAATTTAGATTGTAACTGCTGCACCACTACAGGACAAATCATAAATAAATTTCTCTCTTAGTACATTGTCTAATACAGACAATTAATTTAATGAGGAAAAGCAACATGAAATATCAACAAATGTTCTACTATGCATCACTCTAGATATAGGTATATAGAAATATAAAATGAGACAAGTCATTTTTTGGGAACACAAGTACAAAGTCCAATTTAAATTATTGTTAGACAGTTACATGTCCTCTTTCTGGTACTGAAGTCTTTAGATTGTTTCATAAAGACCCACAAAACTCCATTCGACTGAGCAGAGTCTCTTTGTGAAATTTTTTTAAGTACTTAATAAATTTTAAAATTCGAGAAATAAAAGGGCAGAATTCCTTGTCTCACGCTGCTTAGCTGCATGATGGAAAGGATAAGTATAGGGACCAAGTGCTCAAAATCTGGTTGTGCATACATTACAATGGCTCCCCAACATTTATTTATACTCAATTTAACTTATAAAACTACTAAAGCTCAAACATTCGTTTAGCAATTCATAAAATGGCAGATTCTTTATAATTGAACTCGAGATACACAGAAGAGAAACCTTATGCTCAAATTGGCCCCATAAAGATGCCTAAACTAACCAATCCAAAACTTAAGAGGCATAATTAAGACAGACTAAATTACTACCTTGATATCAACAAAGCTGCATGTATAATTCACATGAATTTCATTAAAGATATGATAAAACACCAGAAAACATCAACTTGAACAAACAACAATTCAAACAGTAACATCAAACATAAAGTTCACACATCCAAAATAATTGGATCTACACAATTATGCAATAAACATAACAAAAAACATATATAAGCAACATTACTTCAGTACACAAACAAATCAACAGACACAAGAGTAAAAACCCACCCCACAAAATAATTTCTATAATACTACTCAAACTCAAATGGGTTGCACAGAAATCACCAAAATAGATACAATTCATTTCAGAAACACACACATACCTTGAATTTAAACTGGAATAAAGAATGAATCTTTATTGTGAAACTTTATCAAGAACAGAAAAAGATTGAAACTTTAGAGTGAGGGAGCAATTAAATTTGTAAATCTGAAGTGGGGTTTGAATTTAGCATTAAAAGAATTGAGGGGTTTTGATTTCCAAGCTAGAGAGTGAGTAGAAAGTAGCATTAGAAACAAGAACCCGTCAGTCAAGCTTCACAATCATAAAGATCCGTTAATTTAATGGGAAAAAGAAAATTAATCATTTTTTAACATATCTAGAAAATAATCTTAATTCTTAACATACCTTTTAAATGTCTATACTAACGCCAGTGCACAAATAGGTTTTTTTTTTCTTAATATGTTGCCTTTGTTATTTTCTTCCCGTTGCTGTATTTGAAAAAAAAATGATTTCTATTTCTTCAAGAGGCCCGTATATACGTCAGAAAATTATTTAGCAATATTCTCCGTGATTAAATCAAAGTACAGTCGAACCTCGATTAAATAATAATCGATAAAATAATAATCTTGGTAGAATAATATTTTTTTCCGATCTCAACATAAAGCAGACAGTGTATTTTTACTCCCGATATAGTAATAAACTCGTTAAAGTAATTTTTTTCTCGGTCTCAATTCTATTACTTTAAAAGTTTTAACTTTATTCCTTCTCTTTTTGCATAAAATATTCATAAATTAATTTATTTCAAAATGATTCGTTTCCCCAATAAAATTAATTTACAACCCTTTTTTAGGAAACTCAATATTTTAGGCCAATCGTGGCCAATTATAATGTATCTTAATTCTTAATCCCCTCTTTTTCCATTATTTTTACTTTTAAAATTATATTTAATCCCTAATATCATAAAAATTTTGAGTTACAGATAACTCAATAACAAAGCTTATTTTTCGTTGTCTACATACTTTTTATTAGATAAGTATACATTCTTCTTGGAATCAAGGAATCAAACCTGATGCGAGGGACAAAACTCCAGACTTTGTAGCTCCACTACAGCGGAAAACGAGAAATTAAAACAAAATTAGTGTATATTTTCTCATTTCAATGATTCTGTCACGCTCTGTTACACTAACTCCTGGTCTGTATAACTAACAAAGAAAATACAACATCCACTAAAATTAGTATAACCAAAAAGTTAGGCTCCTCGTTATTTCAGTGGAATTTTTTGAATACAACTAGAACTGAGAAATGGTGGTTGTGTTGGCCGAGGTAGTTGTTGATTATTCATAAGCATTTTAACAACTTTAGACATAGATGGACGCAGTTCCGCAGATGCTTGAGCACATAGTAGACCAATCTTGAGCACTCTTGCTGCATCTTCTTGAAAACTAGCCTTTAGCACCGGATCAATTTCTTCATATAGTACACCTTTTTGGTAAGAGTTCCAAACCTTTCGAAAATTTAGCATAAGAACAAGTTATTAATTTGCTGGGATATGCTTGAATTTATCAGTCTGAAGATAGCGGGATTGAATAAATATCAACAAATAAGCTTAAAATATCAATGTTCAGGGTGAAAATTGACAAATGTTAGCAAAAAATACGAGGTTGTGATATTCAAATGTACCATTTCAAGAAGCGAAATTGTGTTCTCAGAAAAGGCATTATTTCTCCGTCCACACACTACTTCAATAATGAGAACGCCAAAACTATAAACATCTGCCTTCTCTGTCAATTTGCCACTAAAAACATACTCAGGAGCCATGTAACCACTGCATATTAAAATGAAGATCGGAGACTAAGAATGCAACATAGCAACATAGCGTATGTTGACTACAAATTACTATATTATAAATGCTCATTTCTGCATCAATGATGGTAATAAGTTGGTTAACTTACAGTGTTCCTGCGATGGCAGAGGAGAGATGAGTTTTATCATGAGGAAATAATCTAGCTAGCCCAAAATCTGCAATTTTGGGTGTAAATTCTTCGTCGAGAAGAATATTGCTTAACTTTATATCTCTGTGTATGATCCTTAACTTTGAATCTTCATGCAGATACGTCAATCCCTCTGCTGTTCCTAATAATATTTTGTATCTCACGTCCCATTTTAATGCTTCCACATTCTTTTTCCCTGAATCATAATTTTTTTTTTAGTATCTTAAAAAAAAAGATCCAGAAGTTGTCTGTGCATATCTATGACGTGTGTGTTTATAGAAGAGAGGAAAGGATAAAGTATCAAGTAACAACCAAAGAAGTAATCGTGAAGGCTTTGGTTGGGCATGTACTCATACACGAGAAGACTTTCTGGTCCAGTAACGCTGTAACCCAAAAGCTTAACATGATTCTTATGATTGATTCCACTTATCAAATTTACTTCATTGAACAAGTGTTCTGCCCATTGTTTTGTATCAAATAATATCCTCTTTATAGCAACTGTCCTCCCATCTGGTAATCTTCCCTGTTAAGAATATAACACACATCATCAAGTCCACTATTATATGTACTCTGTTACTCTCTCCCGATACATTATTTCCTTCCAGTTAGCACCTCCGAAGGATGACATAATTTACCTTATAAACATGGCCTGATCCCCCTTCTCCAAGCTTATTAGAATCATGAAAGTATTTAGTCGCCTTTTCAAGGGTTTCATACGAAAAAATGAGTTTGGAGTCGGTAACAGTGGCCAAATAATCATACTGCTCTTTCTCTACAACATAGAAAACTAGTCAGATTATACTAATCACATTTAACACAAAATTCAAACTTATAATGCCAGTCTTAATATTAAAAATACAGTCATACCAACTCTATTGTCTGACAGTATTATTTAAGTATATCGAAGTACCTCTTCTTTGTTTTTCCATGCGCTTCCGCAAAAAGAAATAAACCGTTGATGTAAGCATAAAAATAGCTATACAAGCTGAAGTTATAGCCAGAACAATTGTTAAATGTCTGGCTCCCCCTCCTGTACTCACATGAACAAGCAGCTCTTAAACCATTATGAATTATGGTTGTCATGCTTACATAAGATGACTGATAAAACTAAGCAACTCAGTTTACCCACCATTCAGCACATAATTTTCCCATTATTGTTTATTTAAGTTTATTGGACTAAAAGTATTTAAATTAGAAATCGGGTCAGACCTTAATTACTTTAGGACTGGACTAATAGTCAAATTAGTGCAACTACTAAGTCCCTATCACCTTACTGATACCTTTAGCTGGTGTAAACTAGTGGATATAATAAGCAAACTGTCTACCAATGTCTTGAGATTGATACATAAAGCTAAATTATGCTTCAGATCAAACAAGGGTCAGCAGTACAAATTTATATTCTGCTGAAATTTATAAAATTAAAGTATATTTCAAGCAATAGTTAAATATATGTTTTTAAATTAATATTGGTTTACAAACAAATTTAAATTATATAAAATTTGTTGGATACATACTTGTGTTCATCTTCATTTTTTAATTTAGAAGTAATTGTATGTACAAATCCACTACCATTTACTAATGACTGGAAGTTCATCTTACAAAACAAATTATCACCATTTCTATTCACTAATGGCATTGTTTCTCCAACATGGGCTTCAATATGTTCTTCCCAGCTTCAAAATGTCAAAGCTATGATACATTTTTCGCATAAATGTTTTGATTTATTCATCATGAAACACATTATTAATGATTAAACCATTCATCGGCATAACATAAAGATAAACTGGAAAAGATGACAAATGACTTGGAATGAAAACAAGAATCTCATAATAACCTAAACTGCTGTTGAAAGAGAAGTAAAAGTTGCATTCTTCAATTAAGAAAAAAAGAAGCTAAAAACAAGAGAATAGAGAAATTTATACTTGCCTTTACTTTTTGTTGATGTACCAATGGTACTTGAATCTTGATAGAATTGGTGAGTACAATACCTCAAATAACATCCAGAATTCAAAACACTTCCCTCATTTTTTGGCAGACAAGAACCAACTTTTCCTACCAAACCCTCCAAACACTTTTCACAATCAAATCTACTCAGAAATTTCCAGCATTGAACCAATCCATAAACCCTAAAATCACCCTTGTTAACATTCGCTACAAAAAACCCGTCGTTTTTAGCCCCTTTAACACCCAAACTACTCACTAATTCACCAACACTTTCTCTAAACAAACTCTTATTTCCAACGAACTCATCCCCTCCACAAAATACCTCCTCATCCGAAATCTCCCCAAAAAAACGATAATCATCATACCTTAAGATGCATCCGTCTAAGCTATTATAAACCCTACCACCAAGAAACAAACTCTGAAAGAAAAGGCAACTATGCAACTCTACTTTACATTGTTCAACACAAAGAATGCAGTCATTTGTCGACAAATCTCTCCTGCAATCTGCGAACGCGAAAACGGTGCCATTTTGCGCACCACCATAACCTTCCATGGATACTGATTCGGTCAGAGAGACCATAGCTAACAAGTAGTCTGTCATGAAAAGTTGGCGCCTAGACTGATCAAGAACTGTTTTCTTACTGCATACTAGACTCGTGTTTGTATGGTCTGAAAATGATTGCCTAGCAAAAAATGACAATGACATTAACAAGATAGATGAAACTGAAAAATACATCAAGCTTTTGAAAAGTATAAAGTACTCTCTTGAAGCTTTCTTCTACAAGAAAATGAAAGAACAATTATGTGTGTAGAAAAAGTTCATATATATTGAAACTTTGGCAGTTTTCAAGGGCTGAGCCCAATTATTTAGAATGTTATACCAGTGGTACTACAATATACAAAGACAATCAAGCCATTTGTTGACTTGGGAAACTCCTTGGACCCCTGCATTTTGTCACTTGTGGTTGTGGAGTTATAGGTGGAACTCTGAACGTGTAATGGTATTGGAGTAAGCCCGATACAATTTCACCGTATATATTTCAAATTAATAAACAATTTATAAAGGCTTTTTCCACAAACACTCTCAGTCTACAAACAAAACATTTTAATTTTAAGGGATTCGCACTCAATTTTTCTTTATTTTACTAACTTTTCCATACAATATTTTATTTAATATCTTCTAACGTTCTTATCGATGGCGTAGCAAGAAATCAGAGTTTTTTGGAGTGAAAGGATAATATATTTCCTGAAATATTTTACTTCAGCAGAGTCAAAATTAAACTCCATTACCCTAAGATAATTTCTTCTGAAAGAATACCAATAGATACATGAAAATATGAAATACATTTTTTAGAAATTATATATGCAATAAATTGGTAATTAATTTAGCTGTTAACGAGTAAACGATCTATTTTTTCTGGGTTAAAAAATTGACTTTTTTCTAAGTTTATGCGACAGATTTCTGCGGTTCAAGAAAAAGCCTGAACAGAATCACAACAATAAATTTTGAAACAAGACTCAATTGAGCGCGGAAACAAAACAGCACATGACACATAGTGTCTCCTTTGGATTACACCAATGTGTATGATATAATCTATGGTTCGAGGTACCAGGCACAGAGGCACCTCACACAACAACCAGTAAGCTTATAGTTCATCCTGAAATTTAACAAAGAAATGATATAGAAGGAATAAAATAAATAAATATAGCTACAACAGGAAATAATCTAAAAATTATAAGCTGCCAAACAGCAAACCTCACGGCCTGTGCTATCACCAAGATTGATCCACTATGATGAATTGAACATACCTGCCTGATTTTTCAGTTTTTCCTACAAAGTATACATGTTAGATTATATCACTTTCGCTTGAACAAAGCAGATAAAGGACCCAGGCTGCCTTTTCCTTTACTCGCCTGTGATTCCCCCTTCTTATTGTGTTGGGCAGCCACATCACCTTCAGGAACATTACATCTACTATGGGTGGTTTCCTCCTTGCAATTTTCTACTGTCTTTGACAGATTAGCCACCTTGCTCTGTGATAATGAGAATCTTTCCCTCCCTGTTACTTTTAATTTTGCAACAACATATTTATTGTCCTCAGTTTTTACTACCTTCTGCTTCTTAGTTGCCCGTTGTTTCTCTTCCTTTTTTTGTTGCAGTTGTCGTTTTACCCTTGTGAACACGTCATCATTAGACATGTCATTTTCGTTGATTAGATTGGTACGGTCGATCCCGATCTTTGCTGGTAGTGACTGACAAGCAGAAGAAATTTGCTGTTTCTCTACTATTTCCTTCTCAACATGATCTTCTTCCCTTCGAGCCATGACTTCATGGTCTACTGCACAGCAGATAGTTTCCATAACAATTTTTCCAATTACAAACCTTGATTCTTTTATATCACGTTTTTGAAGCATGTCGTAATCTATATCGAAACTCGTCCGTCCTTGCGTATTGCGTTTCATAAGTCCGTCAATCCCACCAAAAACATTGACAATGTAGCTCCTCATATTTTTTGGTACAAAAACCTGGAATTAAATAATTTACACAAATCAGAATGTAAGCTCTATGACATTGGACCTAAACTGGCCATATTGCAATGCTATAAGTGATCGTGAGATAAGTCTTAACAAAACAATTTTGAAAGATGGTTGACAAAGCAAAAGTAGGTATTATTTATTTGACAAAGCACCAAATGAAACATATACATATATAACTACAGCATTTCTCAAGTCCACATACAGGCAAGAGTAGATCACTATAACCCATTAAAGGGCATGAACAGACCCCCAAAGGGCAAAAGGGCCAATAACAGATCCGTATGAACTTGTGAAAAGATTGGGAATATCACCCCCGAGTTTAAAACCTCTAATCAGAAGAACCGATCTCTAAGACATGTTAGATGACCAACTCACTCAAAACCCACATCTCAAACATGTCAACCTATGCCATCACAACTTAGTGAACAAAAACAAACATATAAATTGGCAGGAATATCATTTTAGTCAACTCAATGTCCATTTTTTTCTTTTTGTCAGGTCAACTCCATGCCTTTATGTTAACCTACTTGGGCTAGACTAAATACAAACATATAAATGCTATGAACAGAATTGTCATCTGAAATATAACATCATTGATTGCAAATGTGAATTCCAATAGATGTACCTACCAAACCAGAGCAAGTGCAGCCCGGAAAATTTTCCATCATTTCATGCAAACTGTCTGCATTAGTCAAAACATGTACAGATTCTTGTATTAAAATAGCCAGCTGGATAACTCTTTCAGCAAGTTCACGATCTGATATAAAGGCTGTTGCTTCCAGAAGTTCAGGTTCAAAACTTATAGGGACTTCAATCTGCAGTCTTGCAAAATGAACTGCTTCCTTCCAATTTCCATAATACAGAAGAGAAGCTAGAGACATAACCACTAGGGGATGCTGAGGCTTTTCTACCAATGCCATATGAAAGACAAACAGTCCAACCCTGTGTTTTAACATTTATGTAAACATGTTTATCTAAAATTAGTATATTTACCACATCCATATCACAAAAAGTAAAACCATATATTAGGCTGCGGACACATGCAAGCTAAGCATCCTAACAAAATCTTACTATTACTATATTTTTCTCATCAGATGAAAAAAGTTGATACATAATAGATTAGCAGGAAAACAAATTCATTTCAAGCCAAGTAAAAAATTGATTTAAATTTATTATTCAATTCACACAATAAAATCATTACATCTATAAAACATATAAACAGAGTTACAAACATACATAATGTATGTGCAATACTTTTGATATAAACGATCAGAAAACAAAAACTCTCAAAAACGAAAATGATTTAATATCTAAACCAAAATATCAACTCACCACAAACCAGAATCAGAAGGTTGTTCACAAGATGACAGGCGATCTAAATTATATAGTAATTTCTGAAACGAAAGAAGATAATCAGATTAGATATGAAAGAAAACAGAGTGGCCATGATATGTGGTAATATGCAATAATATGGGACTTTTCACATAAATATGTATGATATAGAGCAAATTGGTTAAGAACATAATAATATTGGGTAAATGGTTATCCGAAGAAAACAGGCTTTACCATCAACATTGTGGAATTTTCACCATATTTTCTTCCCTGCCGAGTAAGATATGCCGCCTGTATCAGAATTGTGTTAAAACTATGCTGCTTCTACAATCAGCAATGTCTATAATAAAGCAGCTAGCAAAATATAACTGGCTTACATGGAATGGTAGCAGAATTTCAAGCAGGCCAAGTCTTTGAAGTAAAGATATGGAAGGCTGAGCAGCTCCATAAGACAACATATAATTCAACTCCATCATTATCCTGGACTGAAATGATTAGTTGATCATGTTACAAAGGTGTATTAGAAAAGAAAAGTTGTTGGAACTACGCATACAATTTGATAATTAATATATAGGTAAACAAGTAAATGAACAGAAAAAGACTGAAGCTGCTGTACAACAATGGGCAGATATCATTAAGTTGGGGAAAAAACAATGGGCAAAAATCATGAACAGCGTTAAGCGATACAATTAGAGAGTAAACGCTATGACTAAACATTTCCCTGAGGTACCTGGGATATGCTTAGCACTGAGAAAGAGAGATCAGATACTGCAGACTCAATTTCCTTCGAAAAAGACAAACAAAGACGAGCTGCTATTCTCACAGCCCTCAAGATTCTAGCTGAACCGAAAAGAAAATATAGTTTAAACATAAAATACATTTCAAACATCCTGGTACTGAACAAATATTGATACGAAATATACACTTACCACTATCCTCTGTGAAAGATATATGCGCAGGAATTAAAGTTTGTAGCTGAGCACATTATCACAACATTAGAATCTCAAAAGCTCAAAGGAAAAGAAAAGAAAATCAATAGATTGTAAAGTATGTGCTCACCTTTAAGGACTTTATATCCCCCAGTCCATTTGCATAATCATATATTTTATTTTCAAAAGGGTTGAAGAATAAGCTGATTCAACAATTCAAGTGGAAATAAGTATTAATGTCAAAAAAAGCATAATGCGTAGAAAGATTAATTAAGTAAACATTACATGAAAATGCAAAATACAGGGACTGGAAGGCGTAAGGCAAGATATACAGAAGCTAGAAAGATAAGGGATCTTCCAGAAAAGAAAAGGAGGCATATCTTAAGAATCTGCTACCAGATCATGGGGAAATAATAACAAAAGTATTCAACTCATGAGTCATGCCCCATAATTTGAAGCCAAATCAAGGCAAAAGACGCTTCAAAGTCCCATCATAAGGGACAACAAGCTTTATAATATTATTGCATAAGAATGCAAAATTCAAAAGGTACTTGAGTAAGTATGTGCTGAAAAAATCCAAAACCTCAAACAGCTACTACCTAAGGAACATAAAACATCCACATGCATGACTCATCACACTCTGCAAACACAACAAATAACAAACGCAAGACTTTCACACAAACCTGTTAACTGTAAAATCGCGGCGCATACAGTCCCTCCAAAGCACAAGGTCTGATTTATGGCACGTGCTTGGCTTTTGAGCAGCGAGAAACTTTTCCTTCTCAATAGTGCCTTTCACTGCAGTTTCAAAACTAGATACCTGGTAAATGAAAAAAATGTTATATGATATATTAATTCATATTGTACCACTAAATTTTTTTCTCGGAAGTATATACGTTTATAAATTACTGACCTCAATAACTTTGTTTTTTAAGTGTACTATACATATAGGAAATCGTCGTCCAACAATTTGCGAACGATAAAACTGCTTCTTGACCTACATGAATATAGCCAATTATCAACACACGTGTATACATATGAATACACCGTCTGATTATTATACAAGCACTATATTTAAAAGTAAAAAATACCAACAGAAGAATCGTTAAGACGACCTGTTTAAGTTTGGCCGTTGTTATAATATCGTAATCTTTTGGTTTTCTGTTTAGTAGTAAATCCCTTACACAACCACCAACCAAGTACGCTTTGAACCCTGCATAATACAGATCAATTTTAATGTGACTTGGAAAATAACTAGTAGAACCATAGAATAAAATAAAAAACACTTTCACAAAATATGCTATACTATGTGATTCAAATTTATAATATTGCATGTCGATCACAATAGACTACAAGCCCGTGTATTAACTATAAAGTAGACACGTTAAAATCCTTAAGAACAAGGAACTTTTAAAGGACATCAACTGTAACTTAGTGTCCTTCATAAAACTATTATTAACAATATGACATAAACTGTACTTTACACATTACACTTGTATGTCTTTGTCTTACATAGATGTGGCAAAAAGAATACTTTCAACACATTTTTCTCCTTCCATCCTGTAGTAACGCATCATATTTCACTGCATGACGCACACACTTAAAATTCCCATGTACACAGTAATGTGTGGTATCTAAGAAAATTTATATAGGCAAGGGAACGATGAGACTAGAGATAAGAGATGTGAGGTGGTGTTCTAATATTATCCCAAACAGTTGCAAGCTTGCAGCTTTTGGCTTGAGGAAACAATTAAGCCAAATTCGATAACAAGAATAAGTTCATATTCTATAAGCATGATTTACATATTTTCTGCCTGATAATTTTAATTTAAAAAGCAGAGGAGGTGTCTGGAACTTCAAGAATACAAGGAAAAGAATAAGACAAACTTAAATAAGAATTTTCAAATGTAATTATATTAAACATATAGCATGAACTAGTCAATTAGCAAAAAGGCGATTAAACTTGTCACCTTGTTTCTGAAGGACTTTAAGAACAATCCACGAGGGCTCAGATATCATTGATGACTCTATACCAAAATTTCTAGAATCCAACTGTGTGCGTCGTGACGTATCCATTTTACCTACACTTTCATGACATGAATAATCAATAAACAGAACAAATACTTTTACATTACTACAACGAGAATAAAATAAATCCTACATAGCACATTGGTGCCGAGACTTTCCCTAACGTAGCACATTGGTGGCTGCATTTCTTCTGCCTTTCAAAAAAGCGGCGGTCTACACTCAGCCACCATTTTTTACCAATTACCATTTTTCTAAAAGACGGAATTAGATCTTGCAAAATTTAAAAGAACCCACCCAACAAAGTAGCTTGCTAGTTAAACATACTCTAAATTTAAATGCTAGTTAAATGCAAAGCAAAGTTTGTATATACACATACCTAACTTAGAGTCAGGACTCAAATACGAGCCTTTACTTCTACTAACACTAGATTTTTCTTGAGCTCCAGGTTCAACGAAACTATGGCTAAATCTCTGCAAAATATATGAACATGTATGTATACAATTGTAATAGTATACAAAGTGTTTGATGAAATGTCTAAACGAAAAATAAGCGGCAATACCTTTAAAGAAAAAAGGGATTTAAGGCGCGAAAGCAATAATGAATTTTGTCGGATTGAAATCACATCCATGGCCGCAAAATGAATCAGCCGTCTTCAATTCATTTCAACATTATATTACCCTTTTCTTTACTTTTACACTAACTGAAATTTCTGGGGAACCCTTTATTACCGATGTTTTCTTTTAGTAGTATAATACAAATACAAAATAATTTTTTTTTGAGGAAAAGTATAACACAATAATTATAACACTAAAAAGAATATGTTGATTTTGTTTATTTAAATAATTAATGCATTGTTTATGCATTTGTTTTTTAAGAAATGTTTTTGCATGGTTTTAATTTGCAGTGTTTACTATTTAGTATTTAGGTCATTTTGAGGTAATTTAATAATAATATAAAGTAGAGCAAATGATCACAGATATACAATTAAATAGAATAAAATGAACAATCAATCAATATCTTTATATATAACATTTGGTTACATGCATGCATACATACATACACAATTACAAAAGAGCAACTATGCGAGACCGTTTGTCTTAGGATCCGCACCGATCTCGATTTTTCCGATCCCGATGTCGCTGTTGCCGCAGTTTCGATTCTCACTGCGATCCCCTCGCACCGGCTCGGTAAGTTGATTACGGATTGTAATAAGGAGATTTCGAGTTGTTTCAATTTGGTTAGTGATTGTTTACGATTTTCGATCATTGAGACGTTTGGGTGTGTGTTGGCACAAGATGATTTGGTGATTTTGTGTAAGAATAACATTTAACACCTATCATCACCGTCATCCCATAATATGTATCATCACATATTATATGGGGTATATGAGGAAGGTGTACATTTGGTCACTTAAGTGAATATAAACAAGGAGTTGTGCAGTCGAATCCAATAGCTGTAGCCTCAGATCCATCTGTTAAGGTTACAATTTTCCACACTTTTCTGTTATGTTTTAATCTGAAGAATTAGTTGTTTTCGATTTAGATGTGCTATGTGTTAGTTGTTTCACTAGTTTAAGTTATGATCGAGTGTTTTATAAGAAAGCTTAATTGTTTTAGGTTGTTTCTGTAGATGTTGACCTGCTTTCGAAAGTTGCTCAATTATTTATTCTAATTAGTGTTCTTGATTTTGTTTTGTGTATGTTAGTTGTTTTACTATTGTTAGCTATGATAAAGTGTTTGATAAGCAAGTTTGATTGTTTCACGTGGTTTTCGTAGATGTTGACCAGCTTTCAGAAATTGGTCACTTGGTTGTTTTGATTTTGTTTTGTACTCCTATGTTACTTGTTTTCATTAGTTGGTTTGTTGATCGATAAGGCTTAATTTTAAGTCTTTGTTTGTTTGCATTTCTTTTTCCGTTTCATTTAGGCGTTACATTACTAGTAATTAGTATGTCATGATTGCCTTGCTTGTATTAAGGCTTAAAATATGTCTTTTTAAGTACTTAATTTTGTGCATTTCCTGCTGGCATTAATATGTGCAATATTGGTTGATATTTAATTGATTTTACTTAATTACCTCAATATTAGTTAATAAGAAATTGACTGATTCTTATAAATAGAAGTTGTTTATTGTAATTGATTGGCTTCATAAATTTTTTAGTTTTGGATTTAAATATTTTATATATTGATTTTTCTTGTATATATATAAGATGGTATCTTTTATGATAATTTTTGACCATGTGTTGGGGGCCATATATGATGGCTAGTTTTGTGCCTATTAGAGGTAGTTAACTGCCATATTTATTGGGTCTGGTATCGTTGATTAACGATTTTGTGTCACTTTAGGTGACTATTATTTTTCTAAAAAATTGAAAGATCAAAACTCTTTTAATTAGATTATCTTATATATTATTTTATTTCTTGTAGGTCTAACTAAAGAATTTTCTTTGGTTAGATCTTATTTTATTTTTAACAAATTATTATATGTACA
>PHNY01300016.1:4612-16007 GCA_003724115.2 Anethum foeniculum
CACAGGAAAAATAGCATCGAGTAGAACAAATCCAAAACAACTTATTTGACAAGTAGTTAGAAGGTAAAAACATATCCAATAAATTTCAAGTACACCAGATACAAACAAACCAACCAACAAGAAACCACACTACAATCATTTCAGTCAAAAGTACCTAAATATAATGATTTGTTCAGGTTTCTTGCCCCTCGAACTCGAGCAAAATTCCATCAAAAGCTCCCTGCAGTTAAACAGCAGTATATCACTTACAAATTTTCCCGTGACTCATGCATACTGTAAGTCAAAAAATGAATCTAGCTCAATTTTATTACCCTTAAGGTCTTTGAATTAGATAATGAATTTTATAACTAGCCTTTGTAATAATAACAACATAAATAGAAAGTCAAATATAGATCTACCTCATTATCCCATCATCTTCATTGTCAGAAACTTTTTTAAACAAGGAGTCTATCATTTCAACCTTTGGGGACTGAGTACGAATAGATGCGGTATACTTCGAGATTAATGGCCACTGCCTGGAACCAACAACCTGAGAATTTTATGAACGAAAAATAAGACAAATGGCCAATGCCAGGAACTAACAACCAGAGAAAATTTTATGAAGGAAAAGCAAGACAAAACACAATATTTAATCCATTCCCCTTATTATAATTTAAAGTATAGAAACTGTAATGACCTCTCAAAAGTATTGCATCATACATTTCAAAATAATATTAGAATAAGATTTGCAAAAATACACTGGAACTACTTTAATTAGACAAGCAGATGAAAATGACTAAAACAGGAATGACTAAAAAAGGAATCACCGCAGCAATAGATGGAACATCAGACTTCCCAGGAGAGCCATGGCAAACATACATCCCAAGAATAAGTGTAGGAACCTCTGAGACCAAAGGAATGCTGACCGAATTCTCAATTGACAACTTAGAATTCAGCCCACCAAGCTACCAAGACAATAAAAAGAGTTCATCAATGTCAAGTCAGCTGAAAAACAAATAACATCTTAACATCATATTTGACCGTACACCAGAATATATAAAACCTTAGCATTGATCTTAAGAAGCACATTCGTCAGATATTGGTCATTGACTCTCTCAGTCATAGGAGCAATGCACTGTGTAACACTTTCATTGTCAGACAGATTCATCCTTTTCCAGGGACCTTGCAAAACAGAAGAGTATGGATTAGGGAACTTTGCAGTATCAGAAAGAAATTTGAAAAGCGATAGGACAGGGGGGGAACAGAGGACTTGAGACGAACCATATAGAAGGGAATTTTTCCTCTCAGGAAGTAAACAGAGCAAAAAATCTGGAGTTTCTGAAAGCCTTCGCTTCAATTCAAACATCTTACTAACTCTAACAAGAGGAGGAGCACGCGCGTCCTGTGCACTTTCCTTTAACACAGCAAAAGGGCCAGAAATTTTCTGTACAAAAATTTAATAATGAAAGGATACCCTAGCTATTAGCAGTGCAGATGTAAACAAATGGTAGTATTAATTAAAGAACTATTCATACAATTCCTTTCGATTTCCCACATCTGATAAAATCACTTATAAGGGATTTAATGTCGCAGCGAGCAGAGAAGCTAACAACAGCCCATTTCGCAATTGTTGTGGGCTCCACAAGTTTCTGGTCAAACACATCAAACACTTTCAAATCTCTGAGATACATGCATAGAGAACAAAAAACGATAATAACTTTACTATGAACACACCTTGTTGTTGAAATTCCAGCGTCCATTGCGGGGAAAAAAGTTTTCTCCATTTCCAACTGTCAACTGTTATTAAAAAATTAGAGAATGTCTTTAAAAAATGAGGAAGAAAGTAAATATAATGTTATTATTAACAGATTCAATAGAAGACGATATGAACCGGGAACAGGAATACAGGTTGGAATAATAAGAAACACCAAAGTGATAGAGAATTAGTCAATACAATACTTTACAAAGCCAAACATGTGGCCCTCATACTCGAATCTCAACGTTGAGTTCCAGTAACTTATACAACTAAATACCTTCTATAACGAAACTTAGATCAAAGCTATCAGTAGAAGTATATAATACAGGGAGAGCCGAAGAGGAAAAGTGTGTACCCTAGGTGCTTTCAGAATGCGCCCTTCTACTTTAGTGAAGTGATTGCTAACCGAAACACCACAGGCACGCAGCAAAGGCTCATCAGCATAATTATTGATTTTTAGAACCTGCAAACACCATCAAATAAGTAAAAATAGAATACAACCAGTATGATCTTTCTCAAAAGGTTGATAAGATAAGGATTACCTTTGTCAAAGTTTTCATCCTATCTTGGGGCTTTAGCCTTGATTTTTCATTTTCAAACAATGGCACTCGTGGAATAGTAAGAGCTTTTGTATAACGTTGCAGGGAAACCAGTGAACAGAGCTACAAAACAGTTGCATAAAGTATAATGTAAGAAATTCATTCTAGTCACGAGATCCTGAAATTAAAATGATACTGAAGCTGCAAAAAACTAACAGGGGAAAAGATTCACCTCTAGAGGGATATATATTGGTCGTTTGGGTTGTCCAACATTAATGCAAGGAAGATCACCAGAGTAGTGCAGAGGAATTTTCCGAATGCTTACATAATAATCATAAACAGATAGTTCAGTAATTAGTGGTTCCCCATTCTCATTCCTTTCACCACTCTGCTTCATCGAAAACCTGTGGGACATGAAAAACAATTTAAATCATTGAGTTGAACCAGAATTATTAAACAACAGAAATGCAAAAACTTAAAATGACAAGGGATTTGATTTCTAAGAGCGTCCAAGCAAAAACCCATCAACATGTTAATGTAACAAAGGGGCATGTCGAAAGTACTAGAAATATACATAAGCTCTTTGCAGATTTTATCGCTAAGTCCAGTAATCTTGTACTCAGTGTTAGTTGCACTGTTGTTCACCCTCAAATTTTTTAGCACTTGCTTGGCCTGCACAATGGAGGCAATGACTTACAAATAATAAGTTGTAGAAATACAAGATGCAGTGAACTTTAGGTTACCTTCGCCCAATCAAGAGACACTGGATCCTTGGCATTCTGATTGGCTATCAAGAAATTAACAACAGGTCCGGGATGAATAATCATTGTGGTGGAGGTGGACACATCTGATGAGTCACAAAACAAAGCTAGTTAAAAAATTATCTTCTGCATCAGCAATGTCAGTATTAATACACATTAAGTTAAAAAAAATTATTTCATCTGTAAACTTAATCAAGCATACCTATATTCAGTGACAAACCGCCCTGTGTGTTACGAAAACTAGAATGGAAACTACGACAACCACGAACACAACCCCTCACGTCAGAGATGTTATTTACATCATCATGAAAGAGCGGCCGGCGTTCAAGAAGGCATCCCCTGCAGTACTCCATATTAATAAACAATTGCACATAACCAGCCCTAAAAAAAAACAAGATCAATAACATACTGTTTAGCTGCATGCTGTTTGAGGATGATATTTAGAATCCTTAAAGCCTTCTGAGAATTCTCCGAGTCCCGACCGTGTAAAGCTTGTGCAATGACTTGCATAGGAATCTTTGCAGCATAAGATATCTCTGCCTTGTAAGTCTTAGATTGGTAAGTTCTTGGCCTTTTCCCTTCATTCTCATTAGGACGCCAATCAACACGAGGACTGCTATTTCCAATGCTCCTGAAAATAGTAACGATAATCTAGGTGAAGAGAGAACCCTGTATGTAAACAAATGCAACAAAAAAAAGTGTATACCTATTAGATATATCCTCAAGCACAACAGTGAACTCTAGCTTGTTTCCTGGAAGAGCTCCCACAGTAAACAAACTCTTTTTGCCATCATAAGCAAAATCTTTCCCTTCTAACTCAGCCTTGTAAAGAACAAGGTCAAGCACTTTTCTTCCAATACATTTACCATCAACTGGACGGCCATCTTCATAAAGCGCAACCTGAAAAGTACAAATGCTTATGTATTGCATACCATTCTAACTTGATGCACCACAGCAGAAGCAGAAATATAAGACAAATAAAAGGAAAACAGGGAAGAAAAACACAAAGCAGGTACACTATGTTATAGTACAGAGTATTTGATAGAGTTCGAACCCTGGTAGGAAGAAACTTACGTTGTATTGAAAAAAATGTCCATCAACGTTTGTCACATTCACTTTAAAGTGATTAGTAAGAAGTTGAACTTTGTTCCCTTTCGAGGCCAGGCCACGCCTGGGTATTGGCTCAAAATCTCCTACAGGTTCAGGAGGAAAGGGTAGCAACGCCATGTCAACTGCACCATCAGTCGCATTAGTCCTATTAACTCCATTAACTTCCGCATAGGATGTTTTCATGATCACAACCTGCATACCATATTTATGTCTATGAATACAGAAAATGATTCAAATCATAAATGCATAGTGAGGACTATGCTAATAAGTCAAAACTAAAATGAGGAAAAATATTCAGTAAATTGTCGATCATGCAAAGTCAAGACAGCTATGGTACAAATGTACGTTCACTGTGTCAGACAGATAAAGATATAAAGAAATACAAATATATAAACTATAGGTCTGCAAATACTTTACTACCCAAACAAGGTTTCTGGAAATACCAACATGTATAAACTATAAAAGGTAAAAGAGTAAAAACATATAATACACCAAGTACATATTCCTACAACTATCCATATAAAAATACAAACATATACTTATTATTATAAACAATATACTTATATAATGAACAATAACTCAATCAAGTCATGCATGCTAATAATAACATTTCAAAAGCAAAACCTCGCATTTACAATGAACACATTTGTGCATATATAATGAATATTAACTAAATCAAATTGAACAGTCTAATATAACCACACACCACACCACACCACACACACACGACACACGCACACACAGAATACATAGTTGACTCAAACCAAACAATCTAATGCAACCACACACCACACCACACACACGTGCACACACATAATACATAGTTGACTCAAATCGAACAGTTTAATACAACCACACACCCTGCACAGCTCCGAACACACTTTTGCATATATAATGAACATTAAATAAATCAAGTCATTCATTTTAATAATCAACATTCAATACAATTAACTATGTAATGCACATACAGAATATACTGTTGACTCAAATCAAACAGTCTAATACAATTTTACACCCCGCACAGAGCTTCTTAACTCTCTGGTTGTGCTATACATATATAATAAACATCATTTAAGAGTCGTGCATGGTAATAATCAACAGTTTAAAAGCAAAACACGTAATACATATACAAAATAAACAGTTGACTCAAATCAAACAATCTAATATGACTATACACCGCACAGAAACAACACATAGCTCCAATCACACTTAAAACACAAATATCTCAACAAATATTTTCAAAACCCTAACCTATATACACAAAAAATCATGAATACAAACAGATGACAGATTTATACAATCAAGTATACTCCTGAGTTCCCTAACAAGACTGTACACATAAATAGACACATATACATACAAATTTAACAATAA
This sequence comes from Anethum foeniculum, assembly GCA_003724115.2. Classification (NCBI taxonomy): domain Eukaryota; kingdom Viridiplantae; phylum Streptophyta; class Magnoliopsida; order Apiales; family Apiaceae; genus Anethum; species Anethum foeniculum. The sequence goes on from PHNY01300016.1 coordinate 10,132, forward strand.
AACCCTAAAATATCCAACAAAATCAACATAATCACAACAAAACCACACAAATCACCTCTAAACAAACGATTGAAGCAACAATAACATTATAAACACAAACATTACACTCAAAAATCGAACAAAAACTCAAAAAATCACACAAATCATCAAAAAAACGAAGCAAAATAGAGCTTAATTAACAACATAAACACGAGTCGTAAATGTAATTAACACTAAACAACAATAACATTATAAACACAAACATTACACTCAAAAACACGAACAAAAACTCAAAAAATCACACAAATCATCACAAAAACGAAGCAAAACAGAGCTTAATTAACAACATAAACACGAGTTCTAGATGTGCTTAACACTAAATAAGCTTCGAGAGTACCTCCGAAGAAATCGCAAAACCCTAATTTGAAAATCGGTCACTAAAATGCTCTGAACTTTAGAGAGAGAAAGAGAAAGTGGAATGAAATGAAATGAGAGAGAGTTTGGGGAGTGGATTGTGGTATATATAGACAGAAAGAATGTATGTATAGGTGAACGTGTTTGGAAAGTGGAATGTGGATATATAGACAGGAATTGTGTATGTATAGGTTTACGTGTTTGGAGGGAAAGTTGGAATTGTACGGCGGAAGTGCCCATGGAATCGACGTGATTTTCATCTCTGATTGAAAGCTCTTACGCACGCCGAGAGTTTAGTGACTTGAAACTTGAAATATTACAAGCCGATAATATATACAGAGTAAATTGCAGTTTAGTGCCATGAAAAATGATAATTTTATAGTTTGATGACTTATGTTTAAAATCTTGTATTTTCGTGGCTCAAAATTGTTTCCAGAAAAAGTATTTATTTCTAACAAATAATGTAAATGTATATCTTTATGTTCAGATATTAGTATTTATTTATCTCTAAAAAAACCAAAGTTAGCCAAATATTGTCTTGAATTAATATTAAATTAATTTATCACCTCAGCCGAGTATTTTTTTCTTCTAAATAAAATAATATATAACAACTAATTTTATTAACAATTTAGTAATATTGAGAATATTTTAATCTAATTTAATTATATTTTTGGGTATTAACTTTGCACTTATCTAAGTATAATCTAAGTATAGTGTCAGTATTTTTTGTATTTATTAAAAAAATTTACATGTAATCTTTTATAGGTGAAAATATTTAGTTAAAAGTATAAATAAGATAAGAGGATGAGTTTTCGTCTAAATATTTTATAAAAAAATTGACAACAATATATAATTAAATAAATAAATAAGATAAGAGGATAAGTTTTACGATACATATTTAAGCAGTTGTATGTAGTCGTTTAATAATTGTGTCATGCGGCTAACAAAAAACATATTACACAAATATAAATTGAAGAATATTTTATCTTGTTTGGCGAGTCGATTTAATTTAAGAAAGTTTCTAACCATTCTCTAAGATTAAAAAAAGAAATAATTAATCCGGACTCTAGTGCTTAAGTCAGATATTGTGTGAATTATTGAAGGGAATGAGACCATTTGTATAAATTATGGATGTTGTTGATTGTATTTAGGAGTACACATACGCATTAACATATATGAGTTTAGGATACAGAACACAAGTGGTTGTTCGTAATTTGCCATCTTCCATTTCCGTTTATATCCTTATTACTTTCTTACTGGAAACGTTAACAACGTGATGAAAAAATAAAGAAAAAGACCGAGAATCGAGATGAACAGAACGAGATCAAGAACAAGAGGATTTACAAGAAGGAATAGTTATACGAGATGTGGTTTATTTGGTTGAGGCTGACAATTTAATTCAGCGTGTCGATTGATGCAAAACAGTTACGGGATACTCCACAAAGGAACATAAATTCCAGATTTGGACAGCAACAACTAGAAGAAGATGTGCAGTGAGGAGCATTGGAGAATTAACAACAAAAAAATGAAAACATTTTCATCGGATCTACTTGGCTAAGGACGACTTTCATCATGCTAGGTATTGTATCATTTCCCTTTATTCTATGTATGTATATTTTAGATATTATCAATATTCCTCGATCGGTTCACTTTTGCGAGAAAGATCTTGAATGATCGTTCAATGGGTAAATCCAATGCGAAAAAAATCATGGGTTCAGGTATCGCACATATACACATGTATCTTGTCTTGCACTAAGCCGGGGGTCTTCACGGAAACAGCCTCCCTATTTTTTGGAATAGGGGCATGGTCTACGTACATCTTACCCTCCTCAGACTCCGTTCTAAACGGGATATACTTAGTAAGTTTGGTTTGGTTTGGTTATTAGGGTTTAAGGGGCAAAAACACCCCTATGGCTCAAGCTTGGGACTGAATACACTCCTATACTTAATGATAGATTATTATTTTTTACAACAGATACGTTACACGTAGATTGATTGTATCAGAATACAATAGCCACAACAAAGAGTTCCTTTCATTCAAGAAAGTCTACCCTCTAATCGTCGGACATGTAAAGATGACCGCGGAAATTTAGAAGATAAATCTTTAATGTCCGATAAGAAAACACCCGTCTTCAATATTACATCACCTCATCCAGAAGTAACCTGAAAATAAGACACATAGAAAAATTCCATAAATAATTTGATAAACCAAAAAAATAGAAATTTTAATTAAACATAAACACGTATAAATTGTACACAGGTAATGAAGTAATATAAAAATATTATTAGGCTAATAAAAATTTCTAACCAAAAGATATACCATTTGGTTAGAACCTCACTTATTAAGAGATAATTAATTAAGGAACGATTATAAATATAAGCATCATAAATTTTTTTATAATCATTTGTTTATCATATAATAGAAATTTGGTATACACCAACGTATGACATTTTGGTATACACAAACAACCACCAATATACAAAGACCCATTACAAGTACGCAATATCCAACACTCACGCATATCATTTAGCTATTCAAAACAAAGAAATTTTTGGATCCCATATGTAAATCACGAATTTAAGAACTTTTATATTGCATGAATATAGAAATTACCAAATCAGTTGCGATAAATTATACATAAACAGAATCAAATGGCTAAAACTTAGTAATCATGCATGATTAGGGACTATCTCTCAAATCCGAAAAACTAATCAACTCATTTAATACTCTTTTTATTACCATACAAAATTGTAAGTGATACTGTATATATATAGAATAGATCGTAAAAACTACTTAAATCTCCCGCATCAATTCATATTAAATACATATTAATAAATACATAAGTTACAATCAATCATAATAAATATTTAAATCATTATTTATTCTCAAAACAAATTAAAGAGTAACAAGTCTTTCAAGTCAGCTCAAAAAATATTCCAATAATTGCCTTAAAACTCTACACTAATTAAGACCGATCATGAAAATATACCTCTTTTTTTGTCAGAAAAAACTTTTGAAAACAAATTCATTGGTAAAATTTCTTAGCTAAAATATATCATTTAAAGTCGCATCCAATAAAGGGAACCAAATCAAAATCAAAACAACATCATTAAAATCATATTGATGACACTTTATTGAGCACATAAATTATAATCAAACATAAAAGTATAACTTAAAATATAGTAGATATCTTAGAACAACTTATAAGTAAACAAGTGTCAAGTAATATATTCTATGAGAAATAGAAAGCTTCAAAAATAGACCAAGAGACCTTGGACCATTACACACACACACATATATATATATATGTATATATATATATATGTATATATATGTATATATATATATATGCAAGTATAAAACTTATACCGAAACATGGAAGAGAATACACCTTTATTATTATATTTATGAAGCAAACATGCCCCTTATAGAGAAGTTAACAGACATTAAATACTGATTAATACATGTTAATTACCATAAATATATTTATTGATTAGAAAAAAAAAGATCGGGATGCACTGTAAAACAATTCAGTATATAAATATATGGTTTATCTATTAATAATTAATAAAACAAGTATTTTCATGTTAAGTATCAATTATAAATATGAGTCTAAAATATAAAAACTCAATGCTAACATCCACAATTCTTCATTTACTTAGTGCCCGATTTCTTTCGAGGTGTTTTGCTTCTTCAAGCTGGCTTGTTGTGATGCGATCTTTTCCTCTCTACTACTGTATGATAGCTGGTCGTATAAGCATAGATGCCATATTTATAGGTACACCAACCTCTCTAGTCGTGCACATAATTACACCCTAGTAAGTAGTCACATGATTTAGTACAGAAATTAAAAAAAAAACTGCAAACAAATCTGAAACACAAATTGTCGAAGAATTACAACATAAAACTCAAGAAGCGATACATATAAGTGGAGAAAATGGATGTAGAACAGTACAAAATTTGCTACTGAAAAATGCAAAAGAATTATTTCAAAAAATTAAGGAATTTGTTCCGGAAATCTATAGATGATTCTTGTTTTAATCTGTAGAAAAAATTCAAAATCTGCTGTTTAAAGTATGCAAGAAACTGTTACAAAATCTGCTAAATATGCTGTAGAAATCTGCAGAAAAATGTCACAATTTTGCTGCAGAAACATGCAAAATCTGATTAAAATATGTTGTTCAAATATGCAAAAAAAAATGTCACAGGTTTACTACAGAAAAATGCAAAATTTGCTGCAAAAATCTGCTTAAAAAATACTATTGAAATATGAGATTGAAGTTGTAACTTATTTTGTGTATTTTATGCATATATATATATATATATATATATATATATATATATTTAACGTTAGTTAAAAATTCTAACTGAGAGGGTCTTTTTGCTCCATGAATATAATAATAACGGTGTATTTGGTCCATTGTTAACCATGGGGGTGTATTTGGTCCATTGTTAACCATGGGGGTGTATTTGGTCATAATCTTAAATCATAAGGGTGTTTTCGCTCCTTAACACAATTATTAGCGTCAAACTCAAAACTTTTTACGAGCTCTATGGCTCAGTACATATAAAAATATCGGTTTTAAAGTTCAGGATTATTAGCATTAACAGAAGTCCAAATTGCAATGAAATTGATCATCATCGTTATCAATATAAAAACTTTAATGAAACATTCATTCATCTGAGTTCAAGGCTGGGTTTTGATCAAAAGAACAACGTATCCATTTTTCATCCAAAATGAAAAATTTGGGCGTGTATATACTAAAGCAAAACGATGAAGAGAATATGTTAAAAGAGTTTCGGCTATACTCAACTCGTTTGATTTTATTTTTTAGTTAGTAAAGTAGGTAATGAAATATTTTAGTTTTTTTTTATCTAACTCTCCGAAGTTGTAACAATGCAATATTTATATGATTAATGATATAAAACTTCTTGTGCGTTATCTGATTCATCCTTCGGAACCATATCACATCGCAGATATGATGAAATTGGATAAATTAAAATGATATGTTGTAAATACGTAATTATCTTGAATATATTATTCATTTCTTTCTTTTTCAACTACCTTGGGAGGGATAAAAAAAATCTTGTTATTTTTTCAACAATTTCTGATTTCTAGTGAACCTGTTAATAGGATTTGATTCCAGTTGAATTACTTTACATGTTATGGCATGGTGTTTATCCATGTCCACACACACACACACACACACACATATATATATATATACACACTAGTTTATATCACGTGCAATGCACGGGTTATTTTTAATAGTTAAATTAATTTCAAAAGTTTATTGTATTAATTATACCATTATTGCAATTAGACCTATTAAAAAGGTTTAAAAAGAAATAGGTAAGCAATATATTTTTTTAATGACCAGAAGATGTAATATATGGTAATAGTATTTATCTGAATATGTATTAATGATTGTAAGATATAGTATAATTAGGTGTGTTTATAAAAGATAATATAATTCAATTT
>PHNY01300023.1:4564-19618 GCA_003724115.2 Anethum foeniculum
AAAAAATAATATTTTTTACAATCGGGTCAATGAACCTAAAGATATGTGCCAAAAGTCAAAGTGACAAATAAAAAAAAAAACAGAGGGAGTATAAGATTAGGAATTTTCTAGGTACGGGATACCTCCTCCCAGTCGCGATCCAAGAATATTTCCACGGAAACTGCAACTTCTATAATGAAAAATATAAAGATGAACATCGCATACTACAGTTACTTAAGGCCAACAACAAAGGCATAACATCTTTTATTCAGATAATTCCAGGCTCGTATATCTACAAGAACGACTTGAGTGATCTAAATTTTCATAGGTTCAACATGGAAGTGCTCAAACAGAAAAAGAAGAGCACGAAGATGATTTTTTTTTTCTTCCTTTCAGCGAAGAATATATTCGACTATTTGTTGCCCGTGATAAAGAAAAGATCCAGTGAGAGGATAGTTAAAACTAATTGATATGAGAGGGTGATACTCAAAAGTCCTTTATATTGGTTTTCATTTTTCAATACAGTGACACAAGTATACCCAGAGAGGAAGGATACGGAATAAAGGCAGCAACCATTAACAGTTTCGGCAGCAATGTGACCCAAGCATGTAATCAAACACAAAGAAGAACCAAGAGCAAAGAATGCATATATAAACCTACATTTTGACAGAAGCAAAAGAAATAGTTAGCAACATATAATAAGGAATGAATTAAGGTCAAAAGCATTACCTATAAAGGCCTATTCGCATCCTCAGAAACTAACTACTTCAAATATAGTTGTACCAAATAAACAAGTCATCATTCATCAATATTTAGAAAATTACATGACAAGCTATATACTAAAGGTTGTCAGTACAAGACTCCACATCAGGCTCAAAGTACCCATATTTTCGTAATGACATTGGTTGGAAAAAAATTCATTACAGTGTGCGAGAGTGTAAGAGGTAGCAAACCAGGGTAGCGGGTGATTATCAGCATTAATGTCCTTATGCCAAGCAGTAAGCATCCAGAGAGCATATAGAATGGTAGCAATAGCAAACATTCCAATCAATGAATTTGCATGCTTCAGTAACGATTTTACCCAGCTCCTCCTCCTCTCCATTGCTTCTGGAGTAAACCAAGCAAAGATGAAATAGTAACTACTTAATAATAATCCCCTAATAAACCCAGCCCCATTAGAGGTTTAAGGGTTTAAGTCCATCTACAGTTATGACTCATGTTTTCATCTTTATCTTTACTACTCCCTATTTTCTTGCCATTCCATACGGGATTCCTGCGTTAATCCATATTTCAAAACGCAGGAATCATTTGTCATTTAAGTTTTTATCTTTTTCATTATCAACAAAAAATACTAATGTAAATTGTACTCGCTGATATATTTTTTTTAATATAATTCCTCAGTCTCAATATTACATTGGGAATTAGGTTTCTACTTTTTACAATAAAAATATTAATCTGCTGATGTTTAAAAGTAAATCTGCCGTTTGACATGTTTGTGGCCTAATTGATATAAATCGATATATATTTAACAAATAATACATTATCATATCAAGTAATAGTATAGAACTACTGTGTTTATTTTATTTATACAGTTGTAAATGAGAAAACTATCAGGCCGGCTATGTATATCAGGTAAAATATAGACAGCATTTTTTGTTTTTTTTACAGAGTATACAAAATGAGCAACAAGAAAACATCAGAACAAAAGAAGGCATAAGAGCATGCAGCAGCATAGGAAAAACAAAAGTCTGCCTAGTGACTTGTCAGCCTCCATCACATGCCTTCTTAACCTTGGATTACTATTAGTTATTATATTATAAGAGTTTGTGTTGTATAGTGTTGTTTCTGAGATTCCAAAGAGCCTTGCATAAACAATTTCTCCCAACACCCCAACCATCGGGCTTGTGCTAGTTCTGCTACTATTGAGACTGAGCAATGGTGTGGCACTGTAGCTACCTGGCATGGAATAATAAGGCCAATGTTGATTTTGATGTTGGCGATTATGCAATTGTTGAGTCGGCTGCATAGACAGAGTATTTGCATGAGCTTGGGTTCCGCATCTGGGTGAGGAAGGTCTTTGTGGTATGACCAAACCTAGATGTGGAGTCTTGGCTTCAGAAGGTTTAATTGTTCGGCCACGACCATAAAGTGGGACTAACGTTTCTTTTGAAACAACAGCCTTGCATACTGGACATTGCGGTTGTTGATGGTCTAGCTTTTCAGCAGACACACTCTGATGATGTATCCATTTGTAAATGCAAGGCCAACAGTAGAGATGGCCGCAGAAGGTGACTACTGGATCATGCACAAAATCTAAACAAATATTGCAGTCAAAACCTTCAGCTGCACCTTGTTCAACAGTATCCTCTGTTACATGGCCAGAATTGCACTTCTGTAGGGAAGTTCCACCACTTTCAGTTGAGTCGCAAGTTAGGGACTCTTGAAAGTATTGCCCCGTGGCCATTTGATCCACAATTTTGAAGTGGTCCTTTTTTAATTTTGTTGCCTGAAAAAATTAGTAAGGTCAGCATATTAATTGGTTAGAAAATAACATATTATTAAATCAAATTCTATCGAAGCCACCACTTAAGAGATATCATAAAATGGTAAAAACCTCATCTGTCATTTCCCTATTTAAGGTTGCCTTTTGGAGATTTACAATTCTTGATACTACTACATGGATATATTATACACCAGACAAGTTTTAAATAACTCGAGCTTTGGAGATCTGTAATTCCATTTATTTCTAAGATTTGTTTAGTTGCTAATTTTAACTGTAAACATTTCAGTTTTGAAATCAGGAACAGATGATGGAACACATCACTCTTACAATCAGCAAAATTCTATAACAAACACACACAAATAAAAAGAACAAAGTCCGTTTGCAGCAACTGCCAGAGATATCATAAATCAAAGATCAATCTATATAGAAGGTCGAAATTGGGGAATAGGAACTATCTCCGTAAGAATCAATTGACAAAAATAAACCCTCAGATTTATCAGACATTCATGAAACATAAATTTTAAACTGAGAGCAATCAATGTAAGATGATTCCATCTCCTTCCCTAAATCGGAGATTAAGTAAAACCTTATAAAGCAAAACAAGAAACTAATCTTTACAATTTTCTAGAACGTCTAACTATACGAATACATGATTACATGTAAAGGCAACCAATTTAAGTATTCTTTCGTGCTCCACATCCGTGATTAGACTGAAAATAGAAACTGGGAAAATCTTTAGACTATAATTTCAAGCTCAAGAAGTGATAAAGGTTCGATCTTTCTTAGGAAACTTAGCGAATTATGAGCTTCAACTGAGTCATTTTGTGGAATCTACACAATAAGCAGTCTAAAAATTACAACTTTATGAGTTCCCTAATCAGCTAGATATTAGTATATCAGTAGATATACAAAGGCAGCTATATTCTCAAAAGTGTGAACCAGTGTCGTTTATTAGCTTCTATAGATTATAAGTTGAAATCATACACGAAAATCTGAACAACACAACATTGCATATAAGTTCTGAACTTAAACCATCTAATATTTGTAACAAATAATAATGAATGCAAAATCATATTCAGGAACTAAAGATTGATAGTATATGCAAAATCAAAGAGAGATAGTGCTAACCCAAATTGGAAGACGCGAGTCCGATAAATGCTGCGACTGTGTATATGTAGAACCCACGGGGGGAGAGAGAGAGAGAGAGAGAAGTTGCAGATAAAAGTTGTAGAAGGAGTGTGGAAACTGGAATAGAAATTGCGCAGAGAAAAATGATATAATATATAGTAGAGTCGTAGATTCATAGACACCTTAGTTGAACTGAAAATAGTTTATTTTTTATTATTGTAATAGGAGTAATATTTACGCCAGTACAAAATTTAATGATAAGATAGTAGAATAAAATATAAGGAAGATAATAAAGAGCGGCACTGCTGCACCGTTTGGAACGGATAAAGACGTCAGAAACTGTATACGGCGTGACTTCACCAATTATTCGCGGACACGCTACAAACTCACTTTAATCTTGCTCCTTTTTAAAAAATTTCTGCCCAAAGGCTTTTGTACTTATTTGTTTTAGACTAAAGTGTACTTTATATTTGACAAAAAAAAAAAAAAGTGCACTTTATATACTTTGTGATTTATGTGTTAAACTAATTGGGATACTAATCTTTAAAATTATTATTAACTATACCCAATTACTAGCATTTAAACAAAGTGTATGTTTCCTTCAAAAAAAACAAAGTGTATATTACTGTCAAGTCTATTTAACTCCGTTAATTTTTTAAGGACAATTTTATCTATTTAAATCCAAATTAGATTTAATGATATGAAATAGAAAAAAAATAGAATTTTCAATTTTTTCAACCTAAATTGCAACCTTAATTTTAATCTCTGTTCATTTAAGGATTACTATTTATAATTATATGGAAAATGAAAACTCGTATAATTTTCTGCATGACCCGCCATTTAGGAATCAAGCTAAATAATATTTGAGCACAAACACATATGAAGAAGATGGTTAACAATTCAAAATGTTGGGTCTGAAGGTTAAAACTATTAATGTTTATGCTTTATGGGCTAAGAAAGATTGGGTGGCTAGGACAGCCATTTTGGTAGCTTTAGCGAACACCTTGTTCGATGTTTATTCATCGGATCCTATACTATTAAAGTCTTATAGGAGAAGCTGGACCAAACCCACAATACTGATTCTCAAAGTCTTGAGAAGTATTCTGTGGCAAGGTTTCTTGATTTTAAACTGGTGGATGAAAAATCCACGACTGAGCAGGTGCATGAGTTTGAGATGTTGGTTCATGCTTTTGGTGAGTTCGGAATGGTCTTACCTGAAAAGTTTCGAGTTATGGTCGTAATTATGAAACTCCCGAAGTCTTGGGAAGAGTTTGCTCTCTCCCTGAAAAGACAGAAAGGGGAGATCAAGTGGACAAACTTGATGTTGGACATCTATGTGCAGGAACAACACAAGTCCAAACAGGGACATGTGATGCCTGCTGAACATGGGAGTAGCTCGAAGGTGAATGTAGTGACTGTAGGACAGAAAAGGAAGTTAATCACTAAGAAGGGTAACACTAAAATTGACAAGAACAAGGCTAAGAAATCAAAGGCAAACAAACCATGTTGGTCATTGGAGCAAGGACTGTTCGGTAAAGAAACATGGACCTAATGTGCACATTTGTGCTAATGTCCGGTAAACAAACATCTCTGTCTCATGAATGGTTGATTGATACTGGAGCTAACGTGCACATTTGTGCTGATATTACTCTTTTTGTATCTTATCAGCAGTCATAGAGTGACATTGATGATAGGAAATGCTAGTGCTGCTTAAGTGCTTGAAGTAGGAAACGTGGACCTGGAATTTGTTTCTGGCCGTATCATGTCTCTCACTAGAGTGCATCATGTTCCTTCTATTCGTAGAAATATAACAAGCAGAAGCTCTTTAGTTAAGAGTGGCTTTGAACTTTCTTTGAGATGTAATAAAGTAATGATTACTCATACTGGTGCATTGTTTGACAAGGGTTACTTGTCTGACGGTTTATTTTTGATAGATGTTGAGCCCGTTTTGGGTGGTCATTTAAATTTTGGTGCTCTAAAGAATATGATGAATTTAGAGTTGATTCCAAAGCATGCCATTGATAAGAAATCTAAATGTCAAGTATGTATGACTGCTAAATAAACAATGAAACCTTTTCATAATGTTGTTTAGGATTTAGAATTATTAGATTTAGTACACTCGGACATATGTGATCATATGAAAAAGATGACGAATGTGGGCGAATCCTTGTAGTAATTCTACTCCTAATGAAGTAGAGGAACCTAGAAGGAGTAAGTGTGCAAAGGTAGTCAAGGACTTTGGAAGTGATTATATTACTTACAATGTCGAGGACGAACCTTTAACTTTCTGTCAGGCCATGGATTCTTCGAAGTCAAGGCACTACAAAGGCGCTGTGAAGAGTGAAATGGACTCTATTATTTCTAACAGAACATGGAAGTTAGTCGATCTCCCTCTTGGGTGATCTACTATAGGATGTCAGTGGATCTTCAAGAGGAAGTTAAACCCAGATGGCTCGTAGATAAGAACAAGGCTAGGCTAGTTGCTAAGGGCTTTAGGAAAATGGAAGGCATTGACTATTTTGATTCATACTCTCCAGTTGCAAGAATGACAACAATCTGAATGCTTATTGCATTGGCTTCCGTACATGGTCTTATCATCCATCAGATGGATGTAAAGACAACTTTTCTTCATGGTGACCTTGAAGAAGAGATTTATATGGATCAAACTGAGGGATTTGTTGCTTCTGGTAACGAGAGAAAAATATGTAAGTTAGTCAAATCCATCTATGGCCTAAAACAAGCTCCCACAGACTGGCATAAAAAGTTTGATGAAACTGTTTTAGCCTTCGAGTTTTTAGTTAATGAAAGTGACAAGTGCGTCTACTATAAGGTTAGAGGAAATGAATGTGTGATTGTATGCCTATATGTGGATGATATATTGTTGTTTGGAACCAATATTGAGATTATTAATGAGACAAAAAGTTTCTGGAAGAAGCTCTTTGAAATGAAGGATATGGTTGAAACTAGTATGATTCTTGGGATCAAGTTGAATCAGTCAACTGATGGAATAATCTTGTCACAGTCTCATTATATAGAGAAATCTATACTTGAGAAGTATGGTTATTCAAATTGTAGAATCGCTAGTACACCATATGATTTAAAAGTTGCTTTTGTCAAGAATAGTTCAGGTGTACCTTTGTCTCAGTTAAGGTATTCTCAGATTATTGGAAGTTTGCAGAATTTGGATAACGTCACTAGACCAGATATTTCTTATTCTGTATCTAAGTTGGCTAGATATACAAGCTGTCTGAACAAGACTCACTAGGAGGCTCTGGATAGAGTTCTTAGATATCTCAAGGGAACTATTTCCCTTGGTTTGCATTACCGGAGATTTCTGGGTATACTCGAGGGGTAAAGTGATGCAAGTTGGATAGCTAATAAATACGGTTCCAATGGAGTGACTGGATATGTGTTTACCCTTGCGGGTGGAGCAGTGTCTTGAAAGTATTCTAGACCGACTTTGATTACTCGGTCTACTTTTGAGGCTGAGTTGTGTGCATTGGATGCCACGAGGATGGAAGCCGAATGGTTACATGGACTGATGTCAATGTTTCCTGTAGTAAGAAAATCGCTTCCTACCAATTCTGTTCATTGTGATAGCTGTACAACTATCGGTAAGATCAGAAGTGTGAAGTATAAGGCTAAAACTAAAAGACACATCCAAGTTAGACTTAAGTCTATAAGGGGTCTTGTGTCTGGTAAGGTTATTGCTATAGAGTTCATTGGAACTCAGGATAATATAGCTGATCCATTGACTAAAAGGCTTGAGCATGCAGTAGTCCTTAAGTCGAGGTTGGGGATGGGACTGATAACCCATCATGGTTCATCTACAGCGGGAACCCAATACACCTGAGAGGAGATCCCTCGAAGTGTATTCAATATGGTAATAACAAGTTGTAAGGATGAATCGGTAGTACCTTTACTNCTAGATACTCATGTATCTGAGTCTATCCCCTGAAAACCATAAAAGGTACTGAAACTGCTTGTATGACAAGAGTTTTAGAACTTTGAATGGGGTCAAGTCATAAGAAGAGATGTTAGCAGTACATGTTTGGAGATGCCCAGCTAAGCGAATGTGATTGTGAGGTCACAATTAGAGGAAAGGGTTATTCCTCGAAGCATTTGACGAACAGGATCGAGACACGACCATTACGTCTCAAAGCCGTAGATCAGCACCATAGTCTTTGACTTGTCGTCACCTATGGAGCGTGGTTTCACCAAACGGATAAAGATTCAAGGTGAAACATTCCATCTATATCCGGTAGCCATCGAGGTAGGAGACTCAGGAGGGTTCAAACTCGGAAGAGTACCAACATTGAAAAGCAAGTCAAGTTTAAAATATGATATGCATTTCTGTATGGATTTGTGGGAGATTGTTAGAAAATAGAAAAATTAAGACACATGATATATGTGTTCTTGATGTAATTTCCGGATACTGACGAGTAAGGTAGTTCCTTTATGAGGACTTAAACTTTCATATGTGGATCTAAGACATTTTCTTAGTGGAATCCATGAAGAAATGAGAGCAAATTGCTTATTTGTATAAATGTTGTTTTACTTTTAGTTGACAAGTGGGTTGTGAATTCTCTTGACATTCTCAGGACCTGAGTGTACGCTCAGGGCTTATGAGTTAACAAAAGAGGACTCTCTGATCCTATCAGGGGACCTGAGTGTAGGCTTAAGGCTTGTGAGTTAAAAAACAGGACTCTCGGTTTGACTCAGGGCTTAGCTCAGGTCTTAAGCTTAAAAAAACATTATAAAGCTCAGGGGCTAACTCAAGCTATTTTTAAAAACTATATAAACATGTTTTGTATAAATAAGCATATTATATATTAATATTTGAGTGAGGATTATTATTATTATTATTATTATTATTATTATTATTATTATTATTATTATTATTATTATTATTATTATTATTATTATTATTATTATTTTATAACAATAATAATTAGACACTTATGGATTATATAATAGATCAGATTACATACGTTACTTTTGGTAGAAAAGTTAACGGTGTAAAAGATCTGAAGTGAGATAGATTGGGAAAAGAATTATAGAAACCCTAGAACATCATCTCTATTGCTCTCTTTCATAGATACTTACGTTATTCATAAATTTTCTTTATGATCCACTGGACAGGAGTCAAATATGACCCACTAACATTAAGTATCAACTATCCAATTAATTATCATTTAGTATAAAATAAATGTAATACTATAAAAATTATTATTATTATGAATTAGAACTTATTATATATATGTTAGGTCCATTGGTCAAATACAGTGGGGGGTGAATGTTAGATCCGGGGTTAAATTCTTTTACTAAGAAATATAACCACGAAAGTTTGCTTACAATCACCAAATATAAATATTTGGTGCAACTAAAGAAACAAACACACTAGAGAATATAAACTATGAAGATCTAGTGTTTGCTCTGTCACTCTAAATTAAATAGCCCTTACAAGGATGAGCTATAAAATTGAGGGTTACCAAATGTAAGGCTTGGTTGGTGTATCTCACAATAATTTAATCCACTCGATCTCCAAGAAATAAATCTATTTAATCGAGGGTATTAATATTGTGCTACGATTGCCAAAAGAGCAAGTCGTGATATGTACTAGGGATAAAGATCCGCTAGAAGAAATACAAGATGAAAGGAATAAACTCTTCAATGAATATCAAAAGTAGATATAAGAATTTATTCCTTTATCTTGCTCCTTTAATGACTTTCTCTCTCCCTTGAATTCCTCTTGTGTGTATATTTGTATGTATAATTGTTTGGAGGCTGCCCAATTAAGATCTGATTGAAAAGGAATGAAACTGCTGCTTTTATACTGCTGAAACCCTGATTTTTGTGCTTGTAAGACTACCCGTAGAGCTTGTAATACTATCGGTAAGACTATCAGTAGAGCTTGTAATACTATCGGTAAGACTATCTATGAGCTAGTAATACGATCGGTAATACTATCCTCCACTCAACAGTATAATTGGTAATATTATCTAATAAGCCTAGTAATACTATCGGTAATACTACTGGATAGTATTACCAGCTCAAATGATAGTATTTCCCTTTAAAAATCAAATAAAAATAGTCTTTTTGAGTCGTTTCTTCTCCTTTTTCAATCGTATTTAATTCTAACAACTTAAAATTAATAAATCAACTAATTAACCTAATAAATAAATTAATTCTTATTGCATCAATTTATTTATATAAGCCAAACAATTGATTTAATTAATTAAAAGAATTAAAACTAAATTCTTTTAATCCATTCATCCAAATAGAGCAATCCAAATCATATCACTTGACCACTTAACAATATTTCAAATAATAATACTCCGTTTCCTTTCACGGATCACTGACGCCTAGTGCAATGGTTCACAGATGACTAGTTCCGCTCTCAGGCCTTCGTATTATAAACTTTACAAACCATTGTTAAACTGAGCTCTTTATTGACAAAACCATTGAAATATCCTAGTCTTCACCTGTATCAACACAAACTTCTTCGAATACCCTTAACCATTTATTCCACTGATTGCTTGTACATATTAATGAACTTCTGACAGTGCTTTGTCAAGGATTTCTTCACTGTAGTCTGTCTTGATCCATGTATATACCAAATCTTCAAGTTGAATGATTCTAGTGATCATAGTATTATTTGCAAGTCCTATTTTATGTTGAGTTACCAAATCAACATTGTTGAGCTAATATATTTAGCTTCATTCTTGCTCAACAATATATATATATATATATATATATATATAAAATTTATCACGGTTAATAAATCATATTTTGTGAAAATTTAAATTTATATAAGATATTAAGAATTATAAAATGATTGTTTATTTGTAAATATGATGGGTTAAAAATATAATCTATATATATGGGTTCGACCCGAATATAAATTATGGATCATATTCGGATATTCGATTACGATCATTTTATAATAAAATAATATGAAACCTAATTTAAGCAGATATATAAGTACTTATATACGAGATTATATTTTATCCGAACTTAATTTTTCCGCCAAATTTAAATTATTTATAAAAATAATGTGATATATATATATATATATATATATATATATATTATTTTCGATTACCGGAGTCCTACTTCTACAAGCCAGCAACACGAAGAAGAAATCTTTGGCTCCCCTATGAATGTTGTGAATTTGTAATCTTTTGCTATCAAATTACCTTTGGAATTCTGTCAAATAATTGACTTAGACTTCTCCCTTCAATAAAACTTTAAAGTCATAATTATTTTTTATTTTTTAAAAATGTTATTACCGTCTCTCTAACAACTGTAAAAATTTGTTCATTTGGTGAAATCAATCAATCAATATGCTTATATAAAGGAGAAGACAACGGCGTTTAGGTGGCGCCTCTCATATTGTCTCCACCTATTTTTCTAATTTTCTTAAAATTTTGAATTATTAAGTAGAAAAAATTCTCAATTATCTTATACTAGGACAATAAGTCGCGCTTCGCGACGACACTATATTAATATTTTTTAAAAAAATATTAAATATCTATTATTAAATATGATGACACAACAACTTTGTAATATATTTTTTGATTATATTTAATATAAAATAACAAACATAAATTACTTAAATTTAAATATCAACTAATACCTTTTATAATTAAATAGCCTCAATAATAAAACGAATATCCACAACATCCTCAGTTCTTTCCGGCCAAAAGGCTATATTTTAAAATCATAAAATCAATCAAGTATTCTAAAAACATAAAACCAATCAAATAATAATATACACTTAAAGGCTTAACAAAACAAATATTGACAAAATTATCATAACATGAAAAAAAAGGTTTGAAACACAAGTGCTAATAAAAATAACAAACATAAATTACTCAAATATAAATATCAAATAATACCTTTTATAATTAAATAACCTCACTAATAAAACGAACCTATAAAACGAACCTATAAAACTAACCGGTACACAGCATCCTCCGTTATTCCCGGACAAAAAGCTGCATTTTAAAATCATAAAATCAATTAAGCATTCCAAATCATAAAATCAATCAAACAATAACATACACTTAAAGGCTTAACAAAACAAATAGTGAGAAAATTATCATAAATGCAAAATAAAGTTTGAAACACAAGTGCTAATGAAGAACTTAACTAACAATTGGCTTTTTTTTTTCAAACTAAAGGATTTACACTTATCTTTATATAAGATTATTTACTTCCTTTTTTACATTTACCTAAATTGTTAGTCAAGCCTTTCCTTAGTAAAATTTTAACATTACCTTAGTCTAAGACTTACCTTTTGATAAATTTATTTTAATTTATAGAGAATATTAAAATAATATGACACATTTCATCAGAATATATTTAGAATATTTTTAAAAGGTAATTAAGATTTTTTTAGGAGAGTATTAAGATAGTAACTTTGACTTGAAAAGAATGTTTTATCGAATAATAATATGATAGAGAAATTTTAGGAAAATTATAAAATGGTAATTTGAGTTGAAGAGAAAGTTTAAGAGAAATTGAGGTAATTAACTTTTGACTTGAAAATAAAGTTTGAAAAAATAATAATATGGTAGAGAAATTTTAGGAGAATATTAAGATGATAATTTTGAGTTAAATGAAAATTTATTGATATAATAGAGAAACTTTAAGAGAATAATAAGATAGTAATTTGATAACTTGAGTTAAGAGGAAAGTTCATTGATATAGTAGAGAAATTTTAGGATAATACAATAAGATGCTAATTTGAGTTAAGAGGAAAGTTTAGGAGAATATTAGATAATAAGATTTTCTCTGTTTATTAATTCAAAATTTTGAGAAAATTAGAAAAATAGATGCATGTAAGGTAATTAAGATTTTTTTAAAATAAAGTGGATAAAATTTAGATGAATATGTTAAAAGAGAAACTTAGAGAATATATTAAGATGGTAAGTTAATTTAAGAAGAAAGTGGCAAAAATTTAGGAGAATATAAGGTAATTGTAAATTTTAATATTTTTTAATTCAAAAAATTGAGAAAATTCAAAAAATTGAATGAAGCGATCTAACAGGCGCCACATAAACGCTCTCGTTTTCTTCTTTATATAAGCATACTAGAACAATAAGCGGCGCTTCGCGGCGGCGATATAGTAATATTTTTTTAAAATTATTAAATATCTATTATTATTATTATTATTAAATATAATAGTACAAAATCTTTTTGACTGCATTTGATATAAAATAATAATGGTTAATTACTTAAATTTAAATACCATATAATGTTTTTTACAATTAAATAGTCTGAATAATAAAACAAACCTCTAAAATTAACTGATCCATAAAATCCTTAATTCTACCTGCACAAAAGGCTGCATTCAAATCACAAAATCAATCAAGCATTCCAAAATCATAAAATCAATCAAACAATAACACATATAGTCAAAGGAGAATCAAGAATCAAGACAAGATCTAATTCCAGGTGATGTGTTAGGAACTGTGTCCGATGTAATTTTGAAAAAGAAGGGTGAGTTCCTCTATATAGGTATTAGGAGTCTCTGTGCTTGATTGGGCTTTCAAATATCTAAAAGATAGAATTATATGACTTGGCTTCTACTAATCTAAGAAATAGAACCCGATTCTGACTTATCTTATCCGCAATAATTTTATAAAAGATAGGGATTTGCTTCCTTGTAAAATTTTATGATTTGGATTTGGCGTCTACTAATCTGAGAGATAGAATCCGATTATGACTTATCTTATCAGCTATAAATTAGGTAATTGTAGTTTATCTAAGAGATATAACCTGATTCTGACTTATCTTATCCGCTATAATTTTATAAAAGATATGGATTTGCTTTCTTGTGGAATTTTATGACTTGTCGTCTACTAATCCAAGAGATAAAATCTGATTTTGACTTATCTTATCAGCTATAATTTTACAAAAGATTGGAACTGTGTCCGACGTAATTCTGAAAAAGAAGGGTGAGTTCCTTTATATAGGTGTTGGGAGACGTGGTGGGCAATCCTCTGTGCATGATTGGGCTTTCAAATACCTAAAAGATAGAATTATATGACTTGGCGTTTACTAATCTGAGAGATAGAATCCGATTCTGACTTATCTTATCCGCTATAATTTTATAAAAGATAGGGATTTGCTTCCTTGTAGAATTTTATGATTTGAATTTGGCGTCTACTAATCTGAGAGATAGAATCTGATTATGACTTATTGCATCAGCTATAATTTAGATAATTGTAGTTTATCTAAGAGATAGAATCTGATTCTGACTTATCTTATCCACTATAAATTTATAAAAGATATGGATTTGCTTCCTTGTACAATTTTATGACTTGGCGTCTACTAATCCAAGAGATAGAATCTAATTCTGACTTATCTTATCCACTATAATTTTATAAAAGATAGGGATTTGCTTCCTTGTAGAATTATATGACTTGGCGTCTACTAATCTAAGAGATAAAATCCAATTTTGGCTTATCTTATCAGCTACAATTTAGGTAATAATAGTTTTTAATATTTTTTAATTCAAAAAATTGAGAAAATTCAAAAAATAATATAGGAAGATCTGAGAGGAGCCACATAAACGCCCCCATCTTCTCCTTTATATAAGTATATTGATTGATTTTCCTAAAATTTTCTTTTAAATCAAATTACCACCTTAGTAATTCTAAAGTTCCTCTTCAAGTCAAAATTTAAAAGGTAATTTCGCGGTAATCAATTAATCAATAAATATACTTACATAAAGAAGAAGACGAACCATCTTAGTATTTTTCTAAAATTCCTCTCCAGGTCAAAATGTAAAAGATAAATTCCCGGTAATTAAAGAAATTAGTGCTTCTCATATCATCTCAATTGGTAAGTTCCTGCTAATTAAAGAAATTGATGCCTCTTATATTGTCTCAACCCATTTTTCTAAAGTAGAAATAATCTCAATTATCTTATATTCTCCTAAAGTTTATCCTTAAGTCAAATTACCATCTTAGTATTTTCCTAAAATTCCTCTTCAAGTCAAAATGTAAAAAGTAAGTTCCCGATAATTAAAGAAAATTGATTTCTCTTATATTGTCTCAACCTATTTTACCATCTTAGTATTTTTCAAACAATCCTCTTCAAGTCAAAATGTAAAAGATAAGTTCCTGGTAATTAAAGAAACCGGTGTCTCTCATATCGTCTCAACATGTAAGTTCCGTCTCATATTGTCTCAACCTATTTCCATCTTGATATTTTTCTAGAAATCCTCTTCAAGTCAAAATGTAAAAGATAAGTTCCCGGTAATTAAAGAAACTGGTGCCTCTCATAGCATCTCAATGGTTAAATTCCTGGTAATTAAATAAATTGGTGCCTCTCATATCATCTCAACTATTTTTCTAAAGTATAAAAAATCTCAATTATCTTATATTCTCTAAAAGTTTATCCTTAAATAATCAAATTACCATCTTTGTATT
>PHNY01300024.1:0-10901 GCA_003724115.2 Anethum foeniculum
TTTTAAAAATAATTATATAATTATTCAGTTAGTACAAAAATTTTAGAATACATAACCCTAGTACTATATTAATTTTTTTTATATTATAGTTGTATTGTTTTTTTGCGCTTATTAACAGAGACTTAATAAAATTCAAGTACATTTATAACTAATGGGATGAACACTAACTAATAGAACAAAGGGGAATAGAATTCTATTATTCGTGCAAGTGGCTGGCTAAATAATATAATTAAGAAAATATATATTATATAATAATATAATTAGAAAATTAGATATTACATAATTATCTAGTACCAAAATTTGGTACTTTAGTACCGTGAATCATTTAAACATGATTTCGCTTATTAATAAAGAGTATAGATGCCTGGATGAATCAATTGCAGTAAAGTCACTATTACATTTTTCAATAAGGGTTATATGTACTTGGTCAGATTGGACGTACAGCAAAAAAACAGTCAAATGATACATTATGTAATTGACAATTTTAAGTTTTAATCTCGCTTCTTCTCTTCCGCTAGATTCTTCAATTTTATCCATCTTTGATTCGAATGTGTCAGTCTCTGAAGTTGCTTGGGCAATTTGTTACTGGTTGTAATTAGGCTATCATAAAAAGAATACGCTGAGAAGGTTCATAGTATTGCAGTAGTTTGCATCTGCAACAATTGTTCTAACTGAATATTCCCAAATCAACAAAACAGGAAAGAAAAAACTTACTTGTAATTTCCACAAATATTCTTTCAACTACAATACTAATATAATAGAACCACCACAGTACCAGAGAATTATACACGTGTAGGAACAAGATATATCAAGATATATAGGGTCAAATTGAGGACAAATAGATGTGAGGTCCCAATCCTAAAGGTGAGATCATAAGAAAACCAGATAACAAATAAATCAGAGAATTTGCCATTCATCTTCTTGTGGACCATTGTCCACATCAGCTGTGGGTAGGGCGGCAAAGGGATCGTCGTCATGAACTCCAGCACTGTAACACGATGTCTCACAGTGACGTGCTAACTTCATTGAATTGCATGACTGGGAAACTGTAAGTAATGGAGCCCCATTTGATTGAGCTGCTAAGTCAGAAGCCCGGGAACAGAAATTTTCAAAATCATCTGAAATCATAAAGATCACATCATCAATTCTCGCATCTCAAACTACCTAATTTCAGCCTGAGGATCCTTTCTAGTACAGTCACAAACAACATTATTCTTATAGAGTAGACCTCAATTATTCCTACTATCCAAATAATCATTCACTCACTATCTATTTTATACTTCTATTCAAAAGTTGGAAGTTAGTACTAATCTCAGGGGTGACAATTGTCAATTTCATCCTTTTCTATGTAATTGTGGTAGCTGATATACTTGCATAATTGTAGTACTCTTCTGTTCCCTCAATGCACAATGTATTTGTCAAATAACTTAATTCTCAAACTTATTCTACAATTCAGTTCATTTCAAACACGCACAAAATATGACGTAATGAGAAGATCCGGTATACCTTTGTCTCTACAGTAAAATCCAATTGCCAAGGATGGATCAATCAAGTCTAGAGAAATTTGTCGAATGGCACTGGCATGGTCAAGAATAGTAAAATAAGTCATTTCAACCACTACAGATATCTAATTGAGCAAAAAAGTCAAATTCAAAACATATGACTAAAGTATTTTATTTCAAGTGACATGCTTCTTACTTGCAATGGTAAGATGAAGTATCAGCTTCAAGATCATCTCGCTTGATATCAACTACCTAATTATTCAATCAGCGCCAAACAGTATTTGTCATATTATTCGTAAATGACAGAACAAAGGAAATCTTGGGAAATTTTTCCAAATACACACATACATTTATTAGATCAAACTTCATCTAATAATATCACTAAGAAATACATGGCAATCAGTAGAGGTTGAAGAGCTACAAGCAATTTTAGGCTCTAGATGAAAAAGGTAACATAATAATATCCGAGGCAAAAATTTAGACAAGCCAGCAATTAAAAGAACAGAAAAGATTGCATGCATTAAAGAAAATGATACACATTTAACAGATAAAGACGGAAATAAAAAATAACTGAGTATGCACAAAGTAACTACAAAGTTATTCAGAGTTATGGAGTAGACTTATTATAGTAGTTAACTGTTTATGATCTTCTTCAGGTGAGAACACGTACTTAAATTTCAAACTTTGGAAATATGGGTTCTGATGCGGAACGAGGAATTACTAAATTAATTTGTGTATATTTTACATTATTATATAGATTTAAGAGTAATTATAATTGATTAGGTAGTTACGTTATATTAACTAATTTAATAGATTATTCTATTAGAATAATAGAAGGATTTGTTTCCTTCAATTAGTAGATATTTATAAGGATCTGGTTTTAGGAAATTACTTGCCGGCAAGTAATTAAATATTTATATAAACTTTGTAACCACTCATATTTAAATAGAGTTGAATATTATGATTTGAATCTGCGGATTTGTGTGTTTCTTGCTGATTCTCTGTGGAGATAGGCCTTATCCCCTGTTTAAACCCCTTCCCTAATCTTAGTCCTGCATCAGGTTCACATCAAATACGGTAACAACAGACAATTTATAGTGTGGTGTATTATTATTTAATACTACAGAGGTACTGACCCACATCAGAATGGCATGGAATTGTATTACACCATCACTGGAAGGACATTAAAAGAATGCATGTTGCCATGAACCCTATTACATGCACAAACGGACATAGAAGAAGTTACATTTGAAACTTTAAAGTGTAAAAACAGAAATTTGACCAAAAGTGAGAGAGATGTGATAGTTTCATATACAGTACCAATAATCTCAAGGATGGTATTATAAGCTAATCATAGAAAGTTCAACAGTCAGTAACAATGGCCTCCTTAAATTGTCCTCTCGAGTTGACAGAAAAATCAGCATCAGAGTCAACATAAATTGTGTCTCAGCACTTCAAATGCCTTTGTGCAACGCATATGTTTGCATAGCTACATAGCTACTACGTCTAGTATGTGACTGTAACATCTCCAAGAACTTCACGATAATTAAAATTCAGATTATACCAGTGTTGTTAAAGGCGCGATTAATGGCGCTTCACGCTTAGGCGCAAGGTATGCGATTTGAAAATCCTGAAGTGTTTCACAACACTCAATAAGGTCTCTACATTTAAGCCTCCATCTAAAATATTGAGTTAGAGCAACACTAATAGCTTCCCTGAATGGTGTCTTAACTTCAAATATAAGGAATTTGACATAAATGGTGCTCCAACAATGTGTTAGTGGATCCTTAAATCACTAGCAACCACTCTCATGCCTTATTAATAAGGAACAACTAGCCATGCCCTATTTCAATTGTATCATTAAAAAATTCAATTCTCTCTCTTATTTGAACTTCTTTTCTCTCTCTTCCCCTTTTTGTCAATCTCTTTCCAAATTTATTATTATTATAACAATAAGGAATGAATATAGGGATCATTGTTGGAGTTGAAATACAAATTATTATCCTAAATCACTAGGAGTCTAGGACTCAATATTTTGTTATAGGGAATACACTAGCACACTATTGGAGTGCTCTTAGATAACACCAAAACTTTTGAAATTAGAGAACCATTTCGATTAAGGCTTCATTATTGACATTATTATCATATTATTTATGCTCTTTCTTATGTTTGACTTTTAAGATTATGTTAAGTATTAGTTTCTTAAATCTGCGATCATTTTTTTGGGTCAAAAGGTGCGCGATTAATGGCGCTTCGCGATTCGTGCCTCAAATTTGGATTATACCAACCTGTTTAACTTCGTGAGGGTCAAGGTAAAAGGCATTGTTATCTTGCACCCCAACAATGTATGTTGACACACCAGGTCTACCACCCAAGATTCCAAGGCTCTGAGGGAAGGTGAATGTTGCAGCTAACAACGGGATGTACCTATGAAGAACCAACATTTGTTATTTATTAATAAAAATTACCATTGTAACAATACCTTTTGGCAGTGTGATAAAGCAACTTACATGCAAAAAAGACAAAAAAGTGTAAGACAAAAATGTTCTTCTAGAAGATTGCATTACTCTGAACCTGTGTCATAATTTGTTAAAACTACTAAGTAGAGTCAGATGTTATGAAAACATTTAAACTTAATTTACACCTGTCATTTGACATTTGTAATTTTTTATAGCGAGAAAGTTATACAATGCTCCCCTGGGAGGATGAAGGGGGTAAAAACTCAATAAAGAAAAGGAGCATCATATAAAATTAAACAAAGGAAAGATTTAGCTTAGTACATCAGTGCAACACACCTTTTTTCTTTGCCAAGTGATGCGTCACCATATGATAACAAATTCTTTATATGTCCACATAAGAAAATCCCAAAGGAAGCGAAATTAAAAATCCTGATGCTTAATAAATCATGACGCCCAGTGTAAACAATCTAAAATTGCATTTGATACAAACCCCCCTGAATCATTATAATTTTTCAATCCAATTATTATCTTGTATTCTAGAAATCCCTAAAAGTTAAAAATCACAAACACAATCCTAAATANATAGGTAAGTTATAATTTTATAAATATGGAANGTCATACAGATGGCCGAGTCCCATGCAACATACTTGGACTATTTGAGTTCTACTTTGAGTTCTACTAATTCCAACAATGTTTTTTTGGCTAAACTTTGTCCGAATCAGCTCCTTTCAGTTTATTATTGATGAACTTCCAGTCTATTGATTGGTGCTAATTTTAAGTTCAGATACAATTTAGCACATTCAAATTCCAACAATAACATATTTACTTTCCACAAATGTGTCGGAAGTATAAAAAATTAAAAAAAAAAAAAAAAAAAAGAAGCTGCACAGCGTGGCGAGTAAAACAACACTCATTAACAGATACACAATTATGCACCAGATAGACTAATTTCAAAAGTTACCTTCACTGTCACTATAGATAGGAATAGGATGACGGTTCGATTCCCAATAAGAGACAAAACATATAATGTGTTTCTATTATCTAAACAAAAAAGACAAAGAAAAGTCAATCTGCAGTACTTAACAAACTAAGAGACAGTTTTTTTTATCTAAAGGTAACTAGTATTTTACAATAAGCCAATAGTTTTTAGCTAATTTGAGTAGAAAAATAGTTAACTAGAGTACTACTGCCAACTGATGTCACAGAAAATATTTTTAAAATAATGGTAAGGTCAACGGATTTTTTTTTTTTGTTTCCAGGTTATTGCCTTTTGAACTTGAAAGCTTTTCTAAATCAGGACACCCTAAAGCTATACAAAAAATGACCATAAGGTGTAACAGTAACAGTAATACCGCCAAGGAAGTAACAGCAAATATTTTACAAATAATACAAAGCCAGTCAATATTTTTTCATCTCAAGAGAATAAAGGTTATTGCTTTTAGAATTAGAAAGCTTTTCTAAATAAAAACACCGTAAAACTATACAAAAAATGACCTTTAAGTTTATTAATGGCAAATTAGCCGATAAGCACCAGACTGGTCATACCTTGATTAATTTTGTTAAACCCCAGAACCAATGGAACTAACAAAAGTATACGACACTTTTTTTTTTTGGTTAAGGCAACTTATATTTTATAATAAGCAATTTTTTTTTAACTAATTCGAGTTAAAAATGAATTAACAGGAGAACTACTGCCAAAGAAAGTAACAGCAATATTTCACAAATAATGCAAAATCAATGAATATATTCCGTCTCTGAACTATCAAGGTTATTGCTTTTAGATTTGAAAGCTTCCCTAAATCCAAACCCCATAAAAATATACAAAAAATGAGGTGTAACAACAGCAAATTAGACGATAAGACTATACTTGACATACCTTGGATTAATTTTGTCAAGCCCTAGAACCAATGGAACTAACAAAAGAATAGGACTCCAATCAGCTTGACCTCTTGAAAATTCACGACAATGTCTAGATGCATCTTCAATACAAACAACAGGAGCTCCGCCTCGTTCCCCATCTCCATCACCGGAAACAACATACATAGCCATTGGCAATGACTGATTCTCAAGTTCAATATCTTCCATTTTACAGCGTGCTAGAGTTTCCCAAGTGCGACACATGGCATATGGCCCTACCCAAGATCCAGGAGAAAGGAGTGATCCAGCTTGAATGAGGTTGTGTATAGAGAACACCGATGCCTCAGAATCACCAAAGAAGTGCAAGATCTCGATATAGTCTTTATCCAGTGGCTGTCGCTGTATTATTAAAACAGAAGTATTAGTATTAGAAGTTTCAAATTACACACTATAGATCAAAGTAAGCTACTGAGATTAATAACTACCACCCTATTTCATTTAAAATATACCTTCTCTAGCGATTTTCTCCAATTTCTGCCCAGCCTATGGAAAACCAGTGCCTGAAAACAATAAAATTAGTCACACGTCCATTTCTTTTCCTTTTTCAAACTGCACCTTTACAACTTACAAATATTACCTAAACTACTAAATTCAGATATAGAGGTGGAACACATATAACCAAGAAACCTGATTATCAAAGCTTATTACCTGAGCTACAAGCATCTGACTGCTCCGAAGCATACAACCCCAGTTTACATCACTAGTATACTTTGTTTCTCCGATGGCAGCAAATCCTGTGAACAACAAAGTTAGACCTCTACCTAGAATTTCAGATTTAAGCAGTCCAATATTTAGGTAAAGCCATATAAAGAGGTAATAGCATCCCTAGACGAACCTTTGCGGTACGTCATCAACATTCTTGATTCAAAGTCTTCTACAAATGAACCAAATCCATGGCTATGAATTGCATCTGAAGACGAATCTTCATTAGATAGACTGTAACACACTCCTAGAAGCCAAATGTCACTATTTGAGATAGAAATGCCAGTTTTGTTTAATCCTAACATGCGTTCATGAAGTCTTCTCATTGTCGCACCAACCATCACCCTCTTCACTGTTGCTGTCCAACCATGCCTTTTAGTACTTGATTCTTTTTTCCCAAAAAATTTCGGTGCACTGTACTTCTCAAAGTTTGAAAAAGCAGTCACCAGGAATCCCGACCACGAAGAAGTATTGGAATGCTTATTGTCGCTTGTTCCGGGCTCTGAATTACTCGAACCCGGAATATCTTTGGGGGGCTCTGTAGAACTTCTGTCAGGATACCTACAAGTATCAGTCCTATCACGGTAACTCTTCATCCAAAAAGCAAAATAGAGGGGTCATACAGGCTCATAGCAACCACACAGTAACCGAATAAGTAGTAGCAGTACAGAGGTAACAGATGACAAAAAGAAAACCTGAAGGTACTAAAAACGCCTGG
This sequence comes from Anethum foeniculum, assembly GCA_003724115.2. Taxonomy (NCBI): domain Eukaryota; kingdom Viridiplantae; phylum Streptophyta; class Magnoliopsida; order Apiales; family Apiaceae; genus Anethum; species Anethum foeniculum. The sequence continues at coordinate 7,299 of PHNY01300024.1, forward strand.
AAGGAAAAATTCACTGATTGTTATCTCCTATTCGGCAAGACTGCAAAGAAACAGAAATTAGATTAAATGTTGGAACTGTTATAAACTTCCTTCTAGTCTACTACTATATAATACAAGAACTGACAAAAAAAATGTTGTATTTCCGACAAGTAAATTATAAAACCTTGAAATATTCAATATAATTGATTCATGATCTTATCAATAACCCGACTATTAGCCTAGTTGCTATAGATTTATGCTATAACTAGTTTTTTCAGTTATCGCATTTACTAAATTCTAATCAGTACTCACGATTTACTTTATTCCCCTGAGATCAACAATTCCTAGGAAGTGATCGAGATTATTAGTCTGCGCAAAATGAATTAGACAGTTATCAAAAATACAGTAGTCAATACGACAAATTGCGTGAAAATTGTAGATAATCCGAAGATTATGATCGGTGCCAACAAACATATCCTAACCAGAAATAATGCACGAGCACAGTGATTCCATGGAAAAAAGCAATTCTACAACTTACCAAAAAAGAAAAGGGAGTTATAAGTTGAGAATACGATACAATCAGAATGAATTCTACCAATTCAAGCAATGATTACCAAGAGCAAAAAATACAGTTCAAAATCATAAAAACCAACAATTCTAACGAAAGCTATATATTCAGAACCTTATTATCCACTCAAGGGATGTAATTGAATTTAAAATGCACATAAGATGATGAAGTAATTACAGAAAAGTATTGCGAGACAGAGAGCTTACTTGAGGGAGGAGAGGATATAGATATAAAATATAGCGGAGCAAAGAGAAAGAGGATGATTGTACAGAAATCAAGTTGAGAGCTTCAGCCCTAATAACTCCATTATTTTTTTTCCTTTTTTAAAACCCCAACCTGGATTTCAAACACGTTATCTTTTTTAGTCCCAACCGAAAAACAAAGGACGTGTTTGTCAATTAAATGTTTTCACTAGCAAATTATACATACTAGCTCGCACGGGTTTCTCTCAATATTTATATATGTTTATTTTTATGTATAATTTTAATAAAAATTTATAAATAATTAAATAATAAAGTAATAGTTATATCATTATGATTTAATTTGGATGTGTATAATTTTAAGTTAACATCAAATAGTATATGATTGAGATATTCGAACTATTCGCTTTAGTTGTAACTTTATAAATAATAATATAAATGATTGTTGTTGTTGTGATTCGAACCTAGAAGTTATTTGTATTTTCATAAATAATAATATAAATGTTTGCTGTTGGAGGGATTCTGTGTATAATTTTAAGTTAACATCAAATAGTATATATGATTGAGAGATTCGAACTATTCACTTTAGTTGTAACTTTATAAATAATAATATAAATGATTGTTGTTGTTGTGATCCAAACCTAGAAGTTATTTGTATTTTCATAAATAATAATATAAATGTTTGTTGTTGGAGGGATTTGAACCTAGAAGCATCATGTGAACATTTTTATGAATAATAGTATAAATGTTTGTTGTCGGAAGGATTCGAACCTGGGAGCTTGGCTAGTGCATTATTTTAATATCTTGATCTAACGGTTCTGATCATCTGATTAAGAAGATCCGAAGGTTATGAGAGGGATAACCAAAATAGAGGTTGAACCAAATTATACCATATTCCAGTTATTATAGTTTAGTATAGATTAGTTGAAAAAACTCCTCAAAGTACCTTTTTCAAAATTAGTTTTTTGGTACCAAATAGCTATTTCAAAAAGCTAACTACCAAACAGTAGTATTAGAGTTTTCATTTGGTCAAACCTCTAACTTGGTTCAAAAAGCTATTTTTATGCCAAAAGCTAACTTCCAAACATGGCCAAAATCTACCGTAACAAACTATTTTGTTAGTAAAATTAATCTCGGAAAATTTGGTAATCAAAATTAATCTAATTAATTTGTAAATAAATGAGAGAAAAAATTGAATGTATTTTAGGTTTTTTTTTGAATGTGAATGTATTTTAGTTATATCTAATTTAGTATCCTTATTTTATCATTTATATATAAACTAGCATAATAACTCGAGGCACGGACCATTTTCTAGATTTTTTTACGCAATACGTAGTAAAATGTTCTCAATTATTTACTTATTAATAAAATTTTATAACATCGTAAGTATATCTAACATAAGTTGATTGACTATCTGTGTGTATGATTTGTATGTAAAATTTTAATTTTAATACTAATATATTCGCATGTAATTGAATGGCTCCAAGTAATTTAGCTTTTATGTGTTTAAAAACAAAAGGTTAATACATATAATTAATTAGCAAGTATGTTCCTATGAAATAATAAAAAAGAATATTCTCCTTGGTATAAAGAAACCAACCAAAAATAATAAAATATAAAACTAAATCGAGCTTCCTATTTAGGGACTGATCGTTGTCAAACTGCACCTCTAATATCTCCAACTAAAAATCTACTGAGCTCCAAAGGAGAGCTTTTCAATGTTTGAAATTTTTCAACCCGTAAAACCTATTCATTTGATAATCAATATGTAGCACGGTTACCCTCTCAATATACACGATATATTGTCACTATCCAATCTGAGCTTTTAATCAAATCGCGATAATAGTTATGATCATGAGCACGTCCATCTCGGTTATTGCCATTTTGTTTAAAAATTTGCACACAAGTCGGACTATCAAGGTGAACTTCCAAATGCTTTATTTGAAAATTTCTCGCAAGCTCAAAATTTTTTGTTATAGATAATATTTCTATCCTAAAAACTGTGTATTGACTAAAGTTTGCCTAGAAAAATGAGACAAATGTTCCCATATGATATCGTATAATCGCTCCACCACATGGAGTACCATGAGATCCTTCAGCAGATCTTGAGAACATACCACCCTTCTAGCCAGACATGCTAAGTCAAATAATATCTATGCATTCTATATTCTAATAATAGTGAAATGTTGAACATTTAAATATCTGTCATAATTTTGTAACTTACCATATACAGACATCTAGAAAATATTAAAAGTTGACTAATGTGAGAACTTTAATTGATCAGGCTTTCTGTTAACTATGAGTAACACGAATAACTAGACAGGGGGGTGAATGGATAGTTTTAAAAACAACAAGACTAACTTGATATGAGCTTTCTATTTTCTGTGAGCTGTGTTTGTATGTGATGTGTATGCATGCAGAAATATAAGGAACAAGAACACACAAAGATACTTCAATTCACTTTATACAAGTAAATCGAATAATACAGCTACCACAATGATGGTTCTGGCTTCAAAAAGAAAGAAGCTGAATGTTCTTTGTTTTTCTTACAGAGAAAGAAAAAGACAGATCTGTTTTTCTATTGTCACTCACTCTCTCTTGGTTAATGAGAATGTGTATGATATATATTACCTATACAAGACTAGAGCACATTCCCATTTTATACAATTGTCCTCACTGCAAGAACGGCTGTAACAGCTTAGTACTGAGGTATGACTGTGCAGGTTTGGACCACTAAAAGATTCTTCTTTTCCGTTTCTTCCTCTCCAAGTTGAGCTGTAAATTTGCCATCTGTCTCTGGACCACAGACCAGTACAGATGCTTCCAGTATTTGTTTCCACTTTTCTTTTCTGTTGT
>PHNY01300025.1:0-13342 GCA_003724115.2 Anethum foeniculum
ATAATTATATGTATAATTATGAATTTCATACTTGTGAACTAATTTTATGTTTAATTTGTGTGTATATTCCTTGTATTAGGGTTTATATGCTTGTAGAAATTAGGACTCATAGTACCAATCCACCTAATTAAGATATGTTTTGTATCGTTGTAATTGGTTTTGCATATTGTAATTTAGCTTGTAGAATTAGGTTAATTATTTCTTAAGTACCTTCTAATTAATTTAATTATTTTGTAGAAGCCACTAAATTTATAACTTTGTAATTAATTTTGATGCATAAATTACATAAAATCAAATTTGTAGAGTTGTTATTGATTTCTTTTAGGGTAATTTAAATTTGAAAAAAAATTGAAGAATTAGCTTTCACTAAGTAATATAAATTTAAATTGAAATTGTAGTAATTTTAGCAACGTAATTTAGTTAAGCTTTTTTAGCGCTTAAATTTTAAATTTGTAGAGTTATAATTGATTTCTCTGATGGTAATATAAATCTCAAATAAAATTGAAATTGTAGTTATTTTAGCAATGTAATTTAGTTAAGCTTTTTTAACGCTTAAAATTTAAATTTGAAATAAAATTGAAGAATTAACTTTCACTAAGTAAAGGAATCTGTAAATTGTAGGATTTAATGGATGCACGGGAATTAATACATCCGGGTCCGGTTGACGGGAACTTGCTTAACCAGCAGCATGAGCATCGGTCACAGTTGGTCTGGGATGGAAAGGTATGTCTTTTCAAAGTCATTAGTAATAGTTGTACTTTTTAGCGTAGTTATTGTTGAATTGTTACAAATATGTGATTGTTGGATTGTTGGTGTCGGCATGAGACCCGACTGGTAGTCCCATATATAGAGGAGGTGCTGCACGATTTTTTTTTAGATTTTTATTAATTTTTTAAATTAATAGGTATTTTGTTGTACCCTTGTTTGTTGTACTAATTTCATAATTATTAGTTGCAGATTGAAAACCGTCATTTACGACTACGTTCGAACTTCAAGTCATACTGGGATGCAGTCAGTACCACTCCGCTTCCAGGACCTGTGATGACTGGCATACAAAATGCCGGATTATTAGGTGTTATTCTAACAGGGACGATGAAGCATGATGCGGGTCTTATTTTTGCATTCCTCGAACGATGGCGTCCGGAGACTCACACATTCCATCTTCATTTTGGTGAGGCCACTGTGACTCTTGAGGATGTCTACTATATTTTAGGTTTGCGCAGTACAGGGCGGCCCTTTTTTCCTATTACAGATGCAGCAGATGTGGGGTTTTTACATGAGCTTTTAGACTTGGCCCCTCTCCCTCATGAGAAGGATGTCATCCACAAGAGTAATATTAAGATTAGTTGGTTGGTGCAGCATTTCGGAGACTGTGCACGCCTTCAGTCAGCTTTTGGTCCTGCTTATGATATTGAGCTGTTGTATCATACACGTGCACATGTACTGCTTCTTCTTGGCTCCTTCTTCCCCAACTATACTGGTAGCTGCATGCCACTACACCTCTTACCTTACGTCCACGACTTGGAGCAGATCAGTACTTACAGTTGGGGCAGTGCATGTCTTGCTTATCTGTACAGACGCTTGTGTTCATCGTGCATACGTGATTCTGCCGAGATATGCGGGTCCATGACTCTTTTACAGGTACATTTCCTAAAAGTCTCTTTAACTTGTAGTTCATACTTTTATACATATGTAAATATCAATATTTTTTTCCCTTTGCATATCACATTTAGGTCTGGATATATGAGCGTTTCAGAGGACTAGCTCCTAGACAGCGAAATCCTTATTTGATGCAGCATCCCCGTGCTCTTAGGTAAATCAGTACAACAAAACAAGTCTTTCTCATATTTGCATATGAAACAATAACATTCACTAACAATACTATCTTGTTGTAGGTGGATGGTCCTTTTGGACGCTGTAGATGTGCAGAGGAACAGTGTACGTGGCATTCGTTATGACCTTGATAACATGACTGATGATTCCTTCTGTTGGAGGCCCTATGTTGACTGTGCACCCGAGGCACAACAGATTCCTGCTGATGAACTGCAACTTATGACCGCACCTTCCCCCTGATTTACATGACTACTGTAGAGTGGTACTACACTGATCGAGTCACTAGGCAGTTTGGATATAGGCAGGGAGTGCCTACCACATCTCCTCGTACAGGGCATCTTCAGTTTCACTGGGGTAGTAGGCATTGGTCACTCAAATTACGGGAGGTGGTTCAGATGTGGGAGTCACGCTACAATGACATATTATCACCACCACATTACAAGGCTACTAGACGACCTACATGCACTTTAGAGTACCCTGCATGATACGATAGGGTCACTAGGCGGTTCATGATCAACCCGAGGATATGACGTAAGCAGCCCGGTTTCCAGGGGTCATAGGGGCACCTCCCCATTGTTGTAAGTTTCATTGTCTTTGTTCAAGAAAGCACAAGATATTTTGGGAAGTATATTATAACATATCCAAACCTTTTTATTTGGTTGAAGCAGATAGAGGGATTGTCCAATGCCTACCACAACATTGACCGTTCTGACATGGCAGGGGAAGATGCTCAATTGGACGATGCGCTACAGGGTATATACAGCACACTAGATGGTACAGGTTACTCCCACCTTCATGAGAGACCACCTCCTCCTGCCCCGCCTGTTACACGTACAGGACCGCGTACTAGATGTGGTCATAGCCGTAGACCGGATCCGACTGTTTTATATGCTGCGCCAGCTCCTCAAGCTGATTGGAGCCATTGGGTCCGTCCCATTGCCGCAGGGAGTGGGTCTTCAGCACACACGTTTCTAGCTCTGTATGGGAGCAGAGTACTCATGCCCATGCGGGTGTTGGATCTAGTTGGGGGCAAAGTTTTCAGGGCGATGCTGATGTTGGAGGATCTAATTGGGAACAGAGTTCTCAGGGTCATGGATACATTCCATCTCCTCGGGGTCAGGGTACTTAGGGTCATGGAGCCGATGCCGGTGGTTCTACTTAGGGGCGGTTTTCTCAGGGCCAGGGAGCTGGAGGATCTACACCTGGTTACTGGAGCGGGGCATGTGGTTCAGGTTCTTCTTTACATACCTTGACAGGGGGTTTTGACCTATGGGTCTCGCGTGACACTTTTGGGAGTGCATACGGACATGAGGGCGATGACGAGGACAATGATCAGGATGATGATGGAGGTCATATACATGGGTCCACCTTCATACAGGAGCAGGATGACGAGGGGGAGGATTAGGGTGAGGAGGAGGCACCTCCTGTGCAGCTGAGGCACCAGCAACGTAGAGCGGTGAAAGGTAAGGGCAGGCTATGCCACACTGATGGGAGGTTTTGTGGATGATGTGTTCTACTGCATCAAGATCTACTACATCCAGTTTAGACTTGTTGGAGTTCCTTTTTTCACTTTATGTGTTTTATTAAGTATGACTAATGCTTGCTGATTGTAGAAACTTTCAAAAGTGTCCACGTATGACTGTTAAGTATTCGTCTTTAATGTTTGAACAATAAATGTTCCTCCATTCGTATTTATATTTTAAAGACTGTTTTAAAAACTACTATGTTGGTTCTATTATTCCCCTAAAAGTAGTGTATAAATACTACTATGTTGAACAAACAAATTTAAAAGAATCTTTCAAATTTACCTATTCGGGAAGCCTTTTTCGACTGCTCAAAACCTCCCTTTTATTATTTTTAATACAAAAAAATTACAATCTCGCAGTATTTTATGCACACTTGTAAATAAAAAAAAGGATAAAAAATTAAAATTTTAAATTTTCAGTGGAGTCGGGAACATGGTTAATGTGTAAAAGAGGTTCGGGAAGCCTTTTTTGACTACTCAAAACCTCCCTTTTATTTTTTTTAATAAAAAAAAATTACAATCTCGCACTATTTTATGCACACTTATGAATAAAAAGAAAATAGGATAAAAAATTAAAATTTCAATTTTCAGTGGAGCCGTGAACATGGTTAAGGTGTAAAAGAGGTTCGAGAAGTCTTTTTCGACTGCTCAAAACCTCCCTTTTATTTTCTTAATACAAAAAAAATTAATTACAATCTCGCAGTATTTTATGCACACTTGTGAATAAAAAAAAAGGATAAAAAATTAAAATCTTAAATTTTCAGTGGAGCCGCGAACATGGTAGCTTGAACAGGGTTAATGTGTAAAAGAGGTTCGGGAAGCCTTTTTCGACTGCTCAAAACCTCCATTTTATTTTTTTTAATACAAAAAAAAAATTTACAATCTCGCAATATTTTATGCACACTTGTGAATAAAAAGAAAATAGGATAAAAAATTAAAATTTTCAATTTTCAGTGGAGCCGTGAACATGGTAGCTTGAACATGGTTTATGTGTAAAAGAGTTTCAGGAAGCCTTTTTCGACTGCTCAAAACCTCCCTTTTATTATTTTTTATACCAAAAAAAATAACATCTCGCAGTATTTTATGCACACTTGTGAATAAAAAGAAAATTAGATAAAAATTAAAATTTCTCTATTTTCGGTAGCGCCGTGAACATGGATCATGTAAACTTATGCAATTTGGGCTATTCNNNATTTTTGGAGTGCTCAAAACCTCACTTTTATTACTTTTTTATTGCAAAAAAAAATTACAATCTCAAAATATTGTAAGCACACTTGTCAATTAAAAAAAAAATTACATAAAAAGATTAAATATTGAATTTAAAAAAATCCCTTGAACATGACACCTTACAGCTGATTTCTGTGATAAAATTTACATTGAAAGAGACTAAGCCAATAAACATACCGATACTAACGGAAGGGTTACAAAAAATAAATAAAAAATGCACCAGAGCGTCACATGATCTGGGTCTCTGGTGCAGAACTCCACTTCATATGGGTTCCTATACTATATTTGAAAGGATTTCAACATCTGTATCAGAAATGAAAATTTTTGGTACAACTGTACCAGAAATGCAAGGAGCCCAATCCAAACGTATATAATTTGGTGGGACAGAAGGAGCAGTGTATACTGATGCACTTGTCAAATACTAGAGTGCTCTTACAAAAAGCGTTTCTAACTTTTGCGAGAAGTCGTGATTGATTATATCATCCAGCTTTATCAATTTTTTTAATATTTTATATTAAAATATTAAAATATTACTCTCTCGTTCCTATTCATTTGTTATTATTTCTGAGAGTGTATGACTTGTATTTTGAGGTGTATATAAAATATAGTTTTATGTCTTATTTTTAAAATTTTATTTTTCTTAATAAAAGTTGAATGTTTAATATTTATTCAGAATTTTTTTAAAAAAAAAATAAGTTACAAAATTGTACTTTATATGCATCTTAAAATGCCGAACACACTCTTAAAAACAAAAACGATACTCCCTTCGTCCCACCCAATTCTTTACATTGGGAGACGGGGGTTCGACAAGTATTTTAATGCTCCAATAAAGTATAGTTTCCTAAATAATTTAAAATTTTTTTGCTTCTAAATAAAAATATAATGTTTGAATTTTTATTCAAAAAAAATTAAAAAAATAAATTATGGAACTATACTTTATAATATCCTTAAAATGCGTGAGAATATGAGAAAAAAACTGTAAAGAGGAGTAACAAACAGGGGGACGAAGGGAGTATCAACAGTTATCAAAAAATTTTAATCTTTTTTATCGTATACTCTTCAATATTTCATCCCCTACTCGTCTCTCTCTCTCTCTCGAATTCAGTCTAAACTCCATGAACTCCACGACAGTGTTGCAGACAAGGTAACCCAGTCTCTACATACATAGCTCATGTATCTACGATCTATATATATCTGTACTTATATTATAAATAATACATGTATTAAAGTCAGTCATCCATGTTCATGTTATGTTTTCTTGCATCTGAATTTTCTGACCACATTACTTCTATGGTTATATTTATATAGGTCTTGTTTGGAAAATCTTATAAGTAACTTATTTTCAGAAAAAGTACGTGTATATGTACTTTTCTGAAAATAAGTAACTTAATTTTTATAAGTAAAATAAGATTTGATTTTCAATTCTTATAATAAATATTTATATTTGAATTTTTTTTTAAAAATACGAAATTTTTTAAAAAAATAAATTACTTATAAGCAAGAATGAATGAGTGGCCCAATATTTAACTCAAGAAATCCAGGATATGTGCTGTGTTTGTTGGAAAAGTTTCGTGATATTACTCTGTTTGTGTGAGTGTGATTATTTTTAAGGATGGGGGTTTATGAAAAATGGTAGGCTGAGTGGACGATTTGTCTCGTATCCTTTTACAAAGATGTGCAAATCAAATCTACAGAGATAAACTTTATTAATGTGAACATAATTACTAATTTATCTTATATTATTTTGGCGTTGATATCTTTCCAATTCGGAGGATATTATTTTGAGATATATTTTGTTATTTTGATATATTGAGATTCATTGTGAGAAGATATTAGTCGAAGAATAAGCAATAATTATTAACTGAATTAATAATTAACAAATATTAGAAATTTGGAGATATTAAGTTATACGACATCACATGCGGCTCAATGGTATCAATATATGTATTTTTTTAACATGAAATTATTGTGCAATATTTATAAAATGTACTATATATATATATATATTTATAATAATTATTTATTAAAAAATCCTGGATAATTAGTGATTTTTCCTAGATAATGGACAAGTCTGGCGATTAAAGCGATTAACGCTTGAGTATAGAGCAGGTGTTGGTTGGTTGTCCGAATACGTTTGAATTCTTCTGGCTGAGAAAGTGTGTTGAATTACAGTACTAGATGGAGTTGACGTCATGCATGCATGAAAATTTTAGGAGGTATTTAGAGGTTCTTATATGCTAGTTGTAGCTATATTTTAGGATCACGGAAAGAATATTAATCACACATAGCCTTCTAAAATTATGAAAATCACAAAAAAGCAAGATGCTAAATAAAGAAAATTACCAAATTGAGGTCAACTGGTTTTAGCATTTAAATACTGTGCTACTCTTGTTGTCATTCACATTTACAATGGCTTTCAACAAGAAAGTAGGAATTATAGGTTTCTGTTTGGTCCTCTTGGTGGCCGAGGTGGTTGCTAATCATGCTGGCGGTGGGTCAGGTGGTGGAGGTGGAGCAGGTGGCGCAAGTGGTGGAGGTGGTGCAGATGACAGTGCAGGTGGCGGAAGTGCGGGAGGTGATGCAGGTGACAGTGCAGGTGGAGGTGCTGGGGGTGGAGCAGGTTTGGGTGGCCGGGGTGGCGGCCTATTTGGCGCATTTGGCGGAGCACTTGGTGGTGGTGGCGGCGGCGCAGGCGGTGGCCTAGGTGGTGGCGGTGTCCCAGGAGGGCCAAAAGACTTAATTAAGAATGGGTTGAATATTGCATTGTCCCATATTCAGGATCAAGTTTTGAAATCACCAGTGTTAGTAAATGCAGCGAAGGATCCACAAACAGCCCAAGCTCATAGTGTGTGTATGGGTGTTCTTGAACGATCAATGGCAGATTTAAGGAGATCTTTTGATAGGGTAAATCTTTTTGATTTTAGTCTTGAAGATTTGGAAGATCGTCTTTTTGATCTCAAAGTATGGCTGTCTAGTGCCAGTAAAGGTCAAAATACTTGCACTGATGCTTTTGAGAAAACAAGTGGACCAGCATCGGATCAAATCAAGGCCCTTTTAAGAACATCGAAAGACCTCACTGTTACTGGTTTTACTATGATTGACAAATTAACCGCTTTTCTACAAGGTTTGCAAGGACCAGGAGGACCGCAAGGTGTTAATCCACGAAAACTATTACAAGTGAATATGCCACCAGACCAGGTTCCTGCTTGGACCAAGCCGAATTGGAGAAATATCCTTCAAGGTGACGCGGCCAAAACTAAGGCTCAAGCGGTTGTGGGTGCTGATGGGAAATTTAAAACTATCAATGAAGCTGTAAAAACAATTCCAGCAAATAATCCAGACCTTTATATAATATACATCAAGGCTGGCGTGTATGCTGAAAACGTTGTAATTACCAATAGCCAGCCTAACGTGATGTTAATTGGAGATGGCCCAACTGCAACAAGGGTCACAGGTTCGAGATCTGAAAAGAAAGGTTTTAACACACTGCAATCTGCAACTCTTGGTAAGTCACATCTCCACCACATATGTGTATAACAATCAGTTGACCTTAAGTTGATTTGTGTATTAAATTTATAAGTGTGTTTGCGCATAAATAGGAGTGGATGGATTCAGTTGCATTGTAAAGGACATAGGATTTGAGAACACAGCAAGTCCAGATGAAGGCCCAGCGGTAGCCCTTCGCGTAGCATCAGATAAAGCAATTATTGTCAACTGCCATATGAGTAGTTTCCAAGACACTCTCTTCGCTCAAGTTTACCGCCAATTCTACAAGGATTGCGCCGTTTCAGGCACCATTGATTTCGTTTTTGGAGGCGGAGTTGCCATCTTTAAAAACATGAAAATAACTGTAAGAAAACCTGCCTCTGGACAGTCTAACATGGTTGTAGCACAAAACCGAGAATTCCCTAATGACATTTCAGGACTAGTGCTAGACAACTGTGCTATTAGTCCAGAACCTGCTCTAGCTTCCGATAAGGCGACCCAAACTTTCTTGGGCCGCCCTTGGAAACCTTATTCAAGGATGATTATTATGAATAGTAATATTGACGGTTTTATCAATCCACTAGGATGGAGTGAATGGCAACCCAATCAGCCAAACACTCAGAATTCATTTATTGGAGAGCTTGACAACAAAGGCCCCGGTGCAGATTTATCTAAGAGGGTTTCATGGCCTTCTATTAAGAAACTAGCTCCTGGTGATGCTAATACTTTTTCTCCTCCAACTTTCCTCAAGGGGGATACCTGGATTCCATCTTCCGGAATTACTTATTAGTAATATATTCTGAATGCATGCACAATTAATACCTACGGGTCATTTGATAAATCTGAATAAGATGGCCTCAAAGGATAAAGAGTTTATACATCTGAATGCATGCTTAGTAAGGATCAGCTACATTTCGCACATAATAAAGTATACCAGTCTTACTGCTTTACAAGGCGCCACTGAGAAGCTGTCCTGTGATCCTTGCTGAATAATGAACATATGTAGGTTTCTTAATTTTTTCATGTATTTTTTTTTTATGTCAAACTTTTCAATTTTTAGTTTGAGATTTTCAGCACATTAAGTTGCATCTTATAATCAGAATCTGATTCATCACATTTTCAAGATATTGATGCTTGATCTTAATTAATTTAGACTTAATCTATGTATAATTAATAAGAAAAATAGACTTGTTAAAATAGGCTGTACTCCAAGGCAGGCAATACTACTGATCCAAATGAGTTAATTTATAAGGTAACTGAGAAGTTAATAGAAGTTGTGAAAGATCCGAGTACTGATGCTTTATAAATTTGTCAAAAGAGGTTTTTAGGGGATCTTTATGGCTCTTTGGCAAAATTTAATAATCACTTTAGTCTTTTTGATTAAGAATATTCAATGACCCAAGGCATTATAGTGTTGTTTTTGAATTGTGCAGACCAAGTGTCTTTGATTTTACATTCCCATTGGAACAAGATATAGTACTACAAGTGCCTAATGCATCTTACAAAGAAACAATTAGTTAAGTACTCTAGTTCAATAATTCAGTTCTTAAGATTCTGACTTTCAAAAGTATCACATCATCTATTGTTTCCCAGGATATGTTAAGATTAAGTGCGTCGTTATTGGAAGTGGAATAAGATTACATAAATACAAACATGTATAGTGAGAGTTCTATGATATGTCATTTCTTGGATGATTATATGTATTGCTGTGGTAAATAATTTGTGTGTACAATTGATCCAATCAAATTCTGAATGCATTCACAATTAAGGGGTTATTTGATAAATCTGAATAACATGAACTGAATGGTTAACGGATGAAATTATTTGGTATGTAATATTTCAGGATCATCTAAATTTTTTTTAGTAATTCACTGTCTAGGAAATAGTCCAAGTTGTTGCCTGTAGGACTAGTTATTTGATATGTGGAAGGCTGGAAGCTGATAAACTTTAGGCATCTCTGTATCAAATCAGGAGAAAATCTTCTAAATATGTCTAAATGGTGAAGAGGAACCTAGCTTACTGGAGAACTTGCATACCATGTTACTACTGAGCTCTACTAGGACATGTCAACATATATTAGCTAGAACTCCTAATTTGCTGAAGCTAGGTCTTTGTGGACTGTTAACGACAAGGAGTGTGGATTTGAAATGTCCTGATCTAAGCCTCTTAGTGCACCTTGAAAATTTGAAGTTGTTAAACACGATTACTTTTTGCAAAGCTGAAAGACTAAGCACTTCTATTATAATCATTGGAAGTCTTGAAAGTCTTACTGTGTCAAATACTTATTTGTAATGATACCTAATCTTGAAGTTCTGAAGTTGAGATTCCACGCGTTTGTTGGTGAAGAGTGGGAAACAAGTCCGGAGGCATTTTTCCGCCTCAAATATCTAAACCTTGATGGACTAGATTTATGCACGCTTGAGTGGATTGAGTTAAGTGGGTGTAGTGATGCTGCAACAAATTCTGCAAAGGATATACAGAAGGAGCAAGAAAGCAATGGCAACGACGAGCTTAAGATCTTTCTCAATCCTGGACTAACTAAACTGAAGCACAAAAGGGCAGAGGCAGGTCAGATTGCTGAACATCCAGTGAAGGTTTTGCTTCTTCCTGACAGTAGGAAAGTTTTCGGCTTCTCTAGAAAAGTTTGATTTTCTTTACCAAGGTTCTCAAATTTGAGGCCTTTATTTTTCTGTACTTCTATACTTGCCCGACTTGATCTATTTCGTGGATACAGAATGCCTGTAAACAGAGCTGGGAAGCATCCTAATCTTAACATTGTAGTGTATTTTGAACATGCTGTAATGCTTGAAGAGCAGCTGCCTATGTTATTATTTTATCGTCCTCTGAAACTATTTCAGACAACATTGGTACCATCAAGACACTGATGGACTAAGTTGGACTAAATGTAATAGTACCGAACTACCAATAGCTTTAGTAAACGATACTGAGCTGCTTAGTGATCAGACTTAACAGATAATAAAGCTAAGGAAAATTGTGCTACGGATAATTAGAAGCGATAATCCTAACACAGTGTCATACTTTTGTGTTCGAGCATTGGTTACAATTGGTTTCATGTTTACCATCCGGTTTAAAGACGTTGCTTTGCTTGCTGAACCTGAAGGAAAATTCACTTTGTTTATGTTTCCTACATGAAGAAGAGTGTGTAGAAGAAAAGCTTTTATAACCAGACATTTCTATGACGTTTTAAGTGTGATTAAAAAGAAAATTACAGAAAAATAAGTTACATTAAGAAAGAAAGTAATCCACTTGCAAAGTTAAAACTCATATTGTACGTAGCAGCACTATCAATATAATTTTTGATGATGCTACGTACCCCGAAAATAATTTCAAAAGTTTTATCAAATGACACATGTTATTTTTTTATTTGTGGGATTCATATTAATGCACAAGGGGCCCATTTCATTTATAGGATAGCCGCCAATTACAAAATGACAACTCAGTATTCGTAAACGCTTTCGGGGACTTTAGCATTTCTTTTTTTGACCGTGCATCATTTTTGATCTATTACACGGACTTCTGTCTCGGCTCTGAATATTACCTGGATTAAAAGCTCAACAATGCAAACCTCGGGTTCTCTATCTGAACTTAGAACTTATAAGTAAAGTACATTAGTCATTGGCACCCCCAATATCTCAGGGTTCTCTATCTGAACTTATGAACTTATAAGTAAAGTACATTAGTTCTTGGCACCCCAAAATCTCAATATAATCTAGATAGTATGGTAGCTGGTGATTGGCTTTGTTTTCTGACTCGAACACCAGGGTTCGAACCTCTTCAATTGTCCGTGCCACTTCTTTGGTAAGATTTTGATTCTATAATAAGTTTTCATTTTTGGGAAGAAAGTTATGGAAAAAAAATTGCTTGAATTTTCTTTTCAAATATGTTCTCTTCTCTCCTGTGAAACATGATTTGAAAAGGAAATTTTGAATTTTTTTTCTCCTCTTAATCAAAACTCAGAGCATAGCATTAACCGTGCAACTGATTTTTAGTAGAAAACAAATATGACGATATAAGAATATTATTTTAATAATAAATAGTAATGACAACATATTAAATAATTTCGAATAAAATTAAATACAAGAAATTTGCATACGCACAGCAAACACGACTTCATCTTTATCGAGTAACTTCTCATTTCTAATTAGAGAATGTGCGGTTGGTATTGCTACCGTTATGCCCCTTAACTTTTACAAAAAAAGCGTTTCAACTTTTCCGAGAAGTCGAGACTGATTTCATCATCAAACTTTATCAAAAATATTTTTCTTTTATATTTTACATCAAAATATTTACATAATAGAAATGTCATCAAACAACCATTTAATTTTTAAATGTATAAGAAGTTAAAACTGGCCAAATTTAACCGATAACTCAAGTTGGTAAATTAATTTAAGTTGTTCTGTCAACCATTCGAATTTGATAAATACCATATTAAAATTAATATTTCATATTATTTATTTTGAACATACAAGCAAACTTTCTTGATTCAAAATACCCTTATACATATATTATTATATTTCCTATTAATCAAAAAATATTAAATAAGTTATAAATTGAAAAAAAAAACTAGTAGCTCCTCTATTTATATTTTTTTGAAAGAAGTACATATATATTTTTTAAAACCTTCTCTATCGTATTCCGTATATATAAAAACAACACATTGCCTACATTTTCTTATGCTATACTATACTCTTCAATATTTCATCCCCCTACTCATCTCTCTCTCTCTCTCTCTCTCTCTCTCTCTCTCTCAAATTCAGTCTAAACTACACGAACTCCCCCACAGTGTTGACAGACAAGGTACAATTCTAACCCAGTCTCTACATACATAGCTCATGTATCTACAATCTACATATGTCTGTACTTATGTTATAAACAATACATGTATTGAAGTCATAAGTCTTCCATGTTCATGTCATGTTTTTCTTGCATCTATACTCTCATGTTGTTTATCTCAAGTGAGTTTAATATTTACTTTCCTATTTCTTTTTTTGTTTATGCTTTTCTTATATATTTCTATGTCATACATAACATGTACGATTTTATGTTTGCTTGTTTAACAAAATTTATGTTGGTTTTTTAAGGTGTTTGATTTTAGGAGATCACATTGGAGTTTATGTAAGGACGATTTGTTTTTGTTGAGCTGTTCCTGTGATTTTCGGCATTGATTTAATTTACTTTGGTTAATTCTCTCCCATTTTTTTAGTTTATTGTTGTTTGTTTGATTATGATTGTGGATTTTGAGTTGGTTTC
>PHNY01300027.1:0-12458 GCA_003724115.2 Anethum foeniculum
ATTATTACTAATATTAAATTTAAATCCTTGTGAGCATATATACAAGGATGAAAGGTTTTGGATTTGACGTGCCCCGGAGCCGGGCCCAATTCGGGTTTCCCAGGACCGGGGGCGTGACACGGAGAGAGTACATGAAACTGAATTCAATTCATATATAATCCAAACGCTCTCTCCTCCCAAGGTTGAAAATGGCTTTTAACTCTAATAAGTTAATTTGAAAGTATCCCCATTTTTTTTCATGTGAACTTACGGTATCATAAAACCCCATTTTTTTAAAAGAAAGAAAATACAAAATTTGTTGTAAATAAAATATTGAATCTAACAAAATTTAACCATGAGAGAGAGCAAGGATTGTAAATATTTCTGTTTTCAAAGTGTACGTACAAAATGAATATTGGTGCTATATTAATAGTACATTCTTGTCACCCTGATCTAATGTGAACAATAATGCTTCATCAGAGTTACAATACAATTATCTGTGCCATATAGCTAAAGCAGTAATAACATATACTGACAATCACCCTTCTCCATTTAATGCTTCGTGTATAGTTCTTTGGGTAATCTAGATTCTTTGACTTTATAACACTTGCCCTTATTGTCATTGAGTTATTACAAAGATCAGATGCCTCGTTAAAACCTTGCACATGAAAAATCCAATGAGATAAAAACCTTGACGAAAGAAAAAGGGTACAGCCTCCCCTAAATAAAACGTCTCACAAATTGACATCTTTTTTTAGTAATGATTTCAGTCTCCAAATTCCAATATTATTTCGCAACTTTTTAAAAGTTGATGTAGGTAGTGACTTTGTAAGTAGATCTGTCAGATTATCACATGAGTGGATTTGTTGTACCTCAATATCACCATTCTCTTATAGTTCATGCGTATATAAGATTTTTAATAAAATATATTTTGTTCGATCCCCTTTGATATATCCATCCTTTAATTGTGTAATACAAGCTGCATTATCCTTAAAATTGTAGGACTGTCTGAAATACTTGATAAATCACACTTCTCGAATATGTTGAATGACAGACCGTAACCAAATACATTCTCTACTTGCTTCATGAAATGCCAGTAACTCTGCATGGTTTGATGAAGTTGTCGCCACAGCCGGTTTTGTAGATTTTTAAGAGATAGCGTTACCACAATATGTAAATATATAGATAACCTATTTGTGATCGCCCAAAGTACAGATCTAACATGTACCCAGCATCTACATATCCAACTACCTGTGATTTTGAAATGTTTGGAAAGAATAGCCGAAGATCAATTGTCCCACGCAAAAATCTGAACATATGTTTGATCTCATCCATCCCAATGGCTTTTAACTGGAGATGGTCGGACAATTAGATTTCTTAAAGAACATGCTGAATAAGAAAGTTCATCATATGGTATGACCTTTAGATTTTTAAGGGGATGTCCTACTGAATTTTCTATTATACGACGCATCATAGATACTATTGGATGACCAAGTCTTTCATGCCAAAGGGTGAATAATTTTGGGTCTATGATTTTTGAAATGGTGATACTATGGGACTCGATGACTCTAATTTGAGTAGCATATAATCCAGTGGAGATTGATTGTAATTTTTCCAAAATCTTCTTATGGCCTGAGGTATTTGAGGTGATAAGTATTCTTTTCATTCTTACTTGTGGTTTCTACGTGAAAACCATTAAGACGAATATCTTTAAAATTCAGAAGATTCCTAGTGGATTTACTATTATATAAAGCATCATGTATGTGAATTTGTGTCTCATTTGGTAGGATAAAACTGGCTTTCTCAAAACCCTCTATGATATTTGATGTACCCGAAATTATCCAAACGTGTGAGTTAGTTTTATTCAACTGTGAGAAATATTTCTGATTTTGTCAAATTTAAAATTGTGTGAGTGGTTGCACAGTCAGCAATGCATATATCTCCCATATTTATGTTGTTTACATATAAGTGAATAATAATTTTATCACGACAAATAAAGTACATAACACGCGAATATAAAACAAGTACATGGAAGCAGAATATTAAAACAAGTACATCTAAAGCATAACATCAAAGAAATACATATGAAATCTAGTCATCTAAATCATAATAAAGGTTAGCGCTAGTGTCTATTTAATTTGAGGTCTTGTTGTCTGATTCTTCACCTAGATTATGATTAGCGAAGTTCGTTTCCGCCCTTTTTCCATTATTCTTTTTATGTGCCTTGTAGAGTTCAACTAAATGTCTAGGTGTGTG
Organism: Anethum foeniculum; assembly: GCA_003724115.2. Taxonomy (NCBI): domain Eukaryota; kingdom Viridiplantae; phylum Streptophyta; class Magnoliopsida; order Apiales; family Apiaceae; genus Anethum; species Anethum foeniculum. The sequence continues at coordinate 2,236 of PHNY01300027.1, forward strand.
ACAAGTATGTGTCCAATGCCCATAAGCCCCACATTTGAGACAGATATCCCCAGTATCTCTTTCTTGTTGTGCCTTCCCTTTATTTGGCACTTCATATTGCCACTTCTGTTGGCCATAGTTGTTGTAACCATCATGCTGCCACTTCAGTTGGCAAGAGTTATAATGATTTTGGAACCGGCATCGAAAATTTTCACGTCCACGATTTCTTCCGTAACTTTGTCCTCCTCTATGCTCTTTCCCACACTCATTCTTCTGGAATGATGTGTTATTTACTTCAGGTAACTGGGCAGAGCCTGTGGGATGTATCCGAAGATTTTTCAGCAATAACTCATTATACTTTTCAGTGACAAGAAGGAAAGGTATCAGCTCGCCATATTTCTGAAAATTGCGCTCCCTATACTATTATGCCAGAATCATAGTGTTGGGGTGAAAAGTTGAGAGGGTCTTTTTTATCATGTCCGCATCAGTGATATTTTCACCACACAAGATCAGTTTTGAGCTTTTTTTTAAACAAGACAAAATTATATTCAAAAACATATTTAAAATCTTGCAACTTTATATCAATCTAGTCATAATGGGCTTGTGGCAAATGGACAAGTTTTTGGTAATCAAACCTATCTTTGAGATTGGTCCAAAGGGTGAGTGGGTTTTTGACTGTTAGGTATTTAGATTTCAAATTTTCATGGATGTGGTGTCGAAGAAAAATGATACTTTTGGTATTTTGCTTACCTGTTGGGGTTTTTCTGACTCCATGGTGTCTTTTAGCCCTTTAGCATTAAGGTGTAATCCTGCATAGAGCACCCAGGATAGATAATTATCCTTAGACAGATCCAATGCAACAAACTCTAATTTTGCAAGATTCGTCACCTGGAATGTAAAATAAATATTAAAACATGATTTAACAAAATGACACATAAAAGTAATAACAATTAATCATATAGCATATAATAAAATTTATAGCACAAAAAAATAGATGACATGATTTGAAAATTATATTAACATAACTAATTTAGAATTTAAATAATAATAATTTTTTTAAAATAACGGGCATGACAATAATAATGTTTATAAACTTAAAACTGATAAAAGTTAAATCGTAATTTTTTTGTCGAGTGAAACAGCTCGTACACGGAACGTATCTTCTTTTTCAAGTTTAGCTTCATACTGAGACTCGGGCTCCCTCGTCTAGTAAAAGTGATCGTACCTTATTTTATAAGGTCGTGCAAAGACTCTTCTTCGTCAAGTAAAAATGGATAGTATTTTCGTAAAAGTTCGGGCAAAGACTCGTACTGATAATGTGTTGTAAATAAAATATTAAATCTAACAATATTTAACTAAATGAGTGACTAAATAAGTGAACCAAGACTGTAAATATTTTCTGTTTTCAAAGTGTACGTACAAAATGAATATTGGTGCTCTTTTATAGTATATTCTTATCACCAACACCTAATATGAACAGTAATGCTTTATTAGACTTATAATATATTTTCCCTGTCCATTTATAATTGTCACGTTTGATTTTTCGGTGGTTAAATTGATCAATTTTTGACCAAAGATTAAATTTTTCGTTTATTACTTAAAAAAAACTCAAAATTACATATGAAAATAGATAAAATATATTTGTAATAATATAATATTTTAAAACTAGAGAACTAATTAGGGACAGAGTAAGTAGTAGTTATGTATGTCATTCCGCTAAAGCAGCAATAACATACTCCTCCGTTTCAAAATAAATGTCTACTTTTAAAAAATCACATATATGAATATAATATATGGAATATGGTTGATCTTGGAAATATAAATTAAAGATATGTGAAATGTAACTGATTTTGGAAATACAAACATATATTGAAAGTTGAAGTGTACTACTAATTTGAAACAAATTTTTTTCTTTTTAAGTGGACATGTATTGTGAATCACCGTATCCATTTAATGCTCCGTGTATAGTGGGTGTTTGGGTACCGTGCTTATGCCTTTAAATTGATCAAAATGATAATTTGAATTTCTCGTGACCGTTTGGCAAATTAAGGGAAAGTGATTATTTAACGCTTTTTCGAGCATAAATTGAAAATACAAGTGTTTAACATTCTGTCCATCATTCCACTTATTTTCCCCGGCAACTATTCTTAGCACTGGTACTTTGAATTGTTTTAAGTATTTTATAATTGTTTAGCTAAACTTTAATTTTACGTTAGAAATTATTGGCTGGCCTTTTTTTCATTTATAGTATTATAAATTTTGTGTTTTTAATATAAAATTATGTATCCAATATTTTGTTTTTCCCGGATATTTTTAATTTAAAATTTTGAGAATTGATANNNTTATTTTTTTTAACTTTACCTTTTTACCAAACCAAACCAAACATACCCAGTATATACCGCATAAGCAGTGTGGGGAGGGTATGATATAAGCAGTCTTACCCTCACTCAAAAGAATGAAGAGACCGTTTCCACAAAGACCCCCGGCTTGTGTGTGTAAGTGAGTAAAATTTACCTTTTTGTTTTTAGTAATTTGTATTTAAATATTTATGTTTTAAATTTTTCTTTTTTTTGAATTTTCTATTCATATATTCAATTATTATATTAAAATTTGAATCATTTTAAGAATAATAATAATTTATAAGTTATGATTTACCAAACACTTCAACAACTTATAAGAAACTTATACGTAAAATTATTCAAACGTCTAAATAACTTATAAGTTAGGATGTTCATATCACTTACATGACAATTTTCAACTTTAAGTCATAAGTTATATTTTTTAAGAAACCCCAAACGGGCTCATAATAATTGGGGTAATCTAGATTGTTTGACTTTATATCGATATTAATATTTTTAAAATAATAAAGAAAAGAAGAAAAAGGTAAAGGTATTTTGTTGAATTGGGAAAGAAGCCATTTGAAATTTGAAAAAACCCCTAGGAGTACGTTAGTATGTGAGTAGAGTGTATCCGGGAACTGTGATCGTGAATCGTAGTCTCCTAATAATATGGTTATGCTAATTTGGCAGTAGTAGTTACTTTAGCAAGTTAATGAATTGGAAGAAGAATGGAGGAATCACATGTTCCGCTACCTATGAGCGTAGAACGAATGATCGGAAAGATATGTTTTAATCAGTATTTACCACCGCCCGACAGCGATACTCGGAAAGTATTGGCTTCCATGGGGCAAGACAAGTCGATGCACATACTTAAAATTATATCTCAAGCCGGAAGAATCAGAAATTTAAATGGCTATATCAGACACCTGTCCAAACATGAACCTCATTCTCAGTCTCCCACTAGTACTTATCTTTCTCCTCCAAACTGCTCCCTTTCTTCTCATTCAGGTCACTCATTTTTTGTTTTTTTTTTTTTAACTAGTTGATGGTGTATAAATTCAAACCAATACCATTATCTTGTGCACTGTGTTCTAAGGTCATTTAAAGGATGTAACTGTAATATGTTAACTTTGATAGTTTAAGTGCTAGTGCTCAATTTTCAAAGTTATGTTCCAACTTAAGCTCAATCTTGTGCTTGATTGCTCTACATACATTTACTTACTTCTGCTTATTGCTCTAAATACATTTACTTTTAACAAATTGTCGTCGGATTTTCAACTTTTGTCTTTTCTTGTAGCCACGAATGATTTCATCTTCCAATCTCCATTCCGGGAGCATCTCCTACCCTCACCTTCTTCAAATGTTGACATGACGCGTTCCCCCACTGCAACAGGCGGTTCATCTTCTTCCAATGTGCAGAGGATAGGGAATCGGGTAGAAACACTTTTATTAGCGTCCCAGTCTTCTAGTTCCGGGAATTCATATAGTCCTACGAGGAAGAAACTAGTATTCTCACCTCCGACCAATACAAACCGAGAAAGCACTTGCACGATTAGTAAACAATTTCTAATATTGTTTGAACTTGAATTCAGAAAGATGTTTCTTATTTTAAATTACATTGGAAGGTTTGTTTGGTTCTCTTTTAGGTTCTTTATTCTCGCCTATATCATCTACAATTTTGTCGGTAGCAGATTTTCAACTTTGCGCAGGAAGAAGATAGAAGATGTTGTTTCCATTGATGATGCTTGTAGGATTCTAGAAATGAAAGATGAACCCATGGCAAATTTTGAGTCTCATGTTTGGAGTAAGTACGGCCGTTTGCTTGTTGGAAATGAGTCAACGGATAGGAGGAAGGTGATTTCTATATTCTGATTCTTCTTCTATTATTAAATCAATGAAGGGTTGGTTTGATTCATCACTAACGAGATTCTTGTTTTCAGTGTTGGTATCTGACCTATATATATTGATGTACATGCTTTCAAAAATTTCAAGCTATCACATTCTGTAGTAGTTGGATATATCAGTTTCCAGTAACTTTAAGTATTCTCTTGAATGTCATTGAGTCAATTCAAGTGTAGTTGTTCACTTATTTTTGAATATAGCATGGGCTTTAATTCACTACTAGTATATTGTAATTTAAGATATCACATTTTCTATTTGTTAATCACTATTTCCTTTTTGTCTTTCAGTATCATAATTGGGATTGTGGGAAAACACATCACTACCATTGTCATGTTTGGAAAGACGGAAGTTTTAGTTTTCAGGTTTGGAACACCTTTTGCTTTTTGTGGGGTACACAAACTCAGTTTTCGGGATTCTATTACTTGACTTTATTTATTAATGTAGCATGTTAATTTTGTTTTCCTTTGATAAATATAATAAGCCATAGATTCATTGCTGTAATGTTTTCTGGTTAGAGGTAGGTAGGGTAGAAGCTGTTATCATATATTACCATATCTTGCCATCACAAATCATTTTTTTGACGATTCTATTATTTGATTTTATTATAATTATTTTATCATTTTAAATGTGATTTGTTTGATAATCGTAACAAGCCTTGTATTCGTTGTTGTAATGATTTTTCTATAGAGGTAGTGAAGAGGCTGCTATCATGTGGTGCCATATAATTTTATGAGGATAATATAACTGCTTTATTTACTAGATGGTAGTTATACATTTATTATTTATTTTCCACTAGAAATTTATTAGGTAGTAGATATCTGCAAGACTACTGTTCTATTTTTCACAAGTGCTACCTATTTACTTGTTCTCAAAGCCTTAAATCTCACGTTCTAAATACAAGTGACGGTTGTTTAGCGGCCAACAAATTTCGGATTTTTTATTACAATCAGCAGTGCATTCATATATTTGTTCAAATGATGATCACTTTATATGTTTTACTGAAATGGAGGTACTGTAAAATCTCTTTCTTTACTTTATTTTCTTCTCATCCAAAGTATATAATGTTACGTCCTTTTCATAGCAATGTAAGTGGTCTAAATCTGACTTTAGAAAATTAATCATTTCGTCTCCTTAAGCTTGTGCCTCTTTGTCAAATCGGTCTCTCTCTGAAGTCTGACCCAGACAAGGTATACTGAGGTGGTTAAACTGGAAAAAGGATAGGCCTTGCCTAGGTGTGCCTTTAACAATCTTGCTTTCTCCTCTAATATGTCCAGCATCAGTTGTGTTATGTTTTAACATCATTTTACCAGTGTCAAATCATCTTATTTTGCATGTATGGCCCCAAGCTAATAGTTATAACCCATAAATGTGATGGTGCAATCACCTTATCCTTTTCTTGTTATTTGGCACTATAAAACTGTATGATAAACACTCTACTTGCATTAAACTAAACCAATCATATCTGGTATATCCTGCTCAGTGGTAGGGGTTTGGGAGAGTGAGATCTATGTGGACATACCTCTCCTGTACTCCCAGATGTTGAGAATATTTTTGGGAGATTTTGGAGGAAGGCGAGGATTACAGATTCTTAATTTTTAAGAATTGTATCACTACTCATAACCAATATCAGTTACTGCCAAGCGCTTCAAATTTCTTACAAGTTGCCCTCTTGTGTGGCTTATAATTAGGAAAGTAACTTAATAATGACTACCAAATTAAATTATTTTTAAATTAATCAAAAACATTGATATCTATGTGTGTGTATGAGTTAAGTTCTATGGAGACCACTTTTTGGTTGGAGACTTGGAGACCACATATGTTCTGCAGTTAAAATATTGCATAAAAACATCGCAAAATGTATTGTTTTTCAAATCATGTTCTGCAATTTTATTTTTTTTTATTAAAAATATTGAAAATCCTACATATTTTGTAGGTAGAACATTAAAAAACGCATTATTATACAAAACATGTTCAGTTTGCAGAATATATGTTCAACTTGCAGAACATATGTGTTCTGCTTGTTGAACATAGATGATTTTAATATTTTTATTAAAATAGTGATACTTATTGAATATATTTCTCAAAACAATGAGTTCCGTTATGTTTTAATTGCAGAACATATATAGTCTCCAACGTCTCCGATAAAATAGTGGTCTCCATTGAACTTTTCTTAATATATATATATATATATATATATATATATATATATCAAAAACTAAAAGGTATCAAAATGCGAGGGTTAAGCACTAACATCCTCAAATACACATTAGTTGACTTTCATGTGTCATCCGGAGCATCAAGATCTATTAATTGTCTTCACTCTGAAACACTGTTATAAATATGTGCTCTATAATGTATCCCGTGCATTGACATCATTTTTGTAGGTTTCTAAGGAGGCACAATAAACTATTATATCAGGGCTTGTGTGATAACAATGGAAAATTCTCTTTCAAGCATACATTTTTCCGAAAGATACAGTTTTTTTTTGTTAATTACTGATAAGTGACACAAAAGGACCTCATGTGGTTGAATTTATGTTATAGTCAAATTTTTTAGTGCATGAGCCTCCATTTCAGGGGAGTGTAACATGTCTATTTGGAAATAAACAATGTGCTTAGCCTTTAGTTTATCATTATTTAGTCGCTGACAGTCTTTTTATGGTGCAGGGTCCATACCTGAAAACAACAAAGACTCTTTTACATAGGAAATTAGGTGATGAAAATGTACTGATTGTGAAATTTGAAGAACATGCGAAGGGGGTTTCTACCTTTTTTCCTGGAAATCGTAATGCTTTATATGACCAGATTGCGAAAGAGGGCATACTTGTTGGTCCGAGGCGCTACCGTTTTTTTGGTAATTTTTCTTCACTACCTGATTTTCATTTTTTGTAAAATATGCTTTCATAGTATTTTAAACTTCTTACTGTATGCATGTATATTTCTATTAGAAAGCCTTGCTAAAGTTCTGGTTTACTGCGAAACATTTTTCAGTTATTTATTTTCTCCAGATTTCTGTTTTCTACCACCATAAAATGTAATTGTGTTTACTTATTATGGCGGGGTGGTGGAAAATTAAGTAATAACCGGCGTCACTGATGCATGAGAATTCATATAATCATATTTTTCTATTTGAGGACAAGAGAAGGAATATCATATGTTTTAGCTACAACCTGAAATATGGCGTATAACATATTATCAAACAATTAATCCACTCACTCCAGTTCTCAGTAATAAAAATTAAGAGTAATTGGTAGAGTCGAAATGATAGCTTCTCCCTCTAATTAATGTGTATAATATATACCCCTACTTAGATTTTTTGACTTGCTTATACAGAAACTCAATCAATATATATCTTAGATTAGGAAAAATATGGGTTTTTTTTTTTAATATTGAACTAAATTTCATGTAAGATATACAATTCTTAATTAGTGTGTCAAAACCTACAAACATTTTTATTAAGCTAATTTTTTTTTCTTTTTAATTTTAATTTTATAACCGATTTAGCTTGGAAACATGGAAATGTGTGGGATTATTGCTCCGTGTCATAAATTTATATATGTCTCAATCTTTTTTATGAGGGCATCATTGAGCGGTCTGTATTTATAGTTGACGGAGAAGATGTGGCATCTCTGTTTTCTCTTATTTAGTATCACTTCTTGCTTTAAGAATGCAATAATGGCTGGCCGAAAATTCGATTGATATAGTTTGAAAAAGAAACAAATTGGACTTTTTAGGTATGTCTTAGTTTCAGCTTTTAGTAGGCATGTGAGTGAGGTTAAAAGGCCATTATCGGGCCGCTATTCAATAGCTAATTGTTTTAGCCAAAATCGGGTTTTTCATCATTAAGTGGATTGAGGAGCTAATGATGTTTCCTTACCTAAAGCAGTTGTTGCTAAATCAATTGCAGTAGCATCCTGCTGAATCAATTGTAGTATCTTTGCTGCTGAAGCAATTGTATTATCTCTTGAACTTTTTGTTTTTGCACTTTTTAAGATCTTAAGTCGAAAGCATCTTGTGTCACTATTTCTTTTTACATTTTTTCGTATATGCTTCCTTTTGTTGTTTAGTCTAATCTTCCCGGCCCTTACGAAATTGTTTGACATCATTCTCTGCTATCTGTTCCACTTCAAGTCTAGGGCTGCATTTTCTGCATCCTTTCTCTTCTGCTATTTGCCTGAGTAAAATTATGTCATTTGGTACCACCTACTTTTTGAACAACCCAACGGTTATTGAAAAATGATTCTACTATAGTCTAATCCCTTTGCATGGTGTGAGTCTGTCTATGCTTTATCTTGAGTTTCTTCTTCTCTTTCCATGAATTTAATTGGTGTCTAGCTTACTCAGTGCCCTACCTGCATTGCTATTGACAGGATCTTTAACTTCCCATAAAACATGAATTTGATCAAATTTTTTGCTTCATCTATGTTATACTTTCATTTTTTGGATGTTTAATGCAATCGTTTTGTTTCCGGGATGGTTTCCTATCTTCAGTTTCTCTGTTTTCCTTTGTTTTCTTTCTTAAACATGTAGTTAATTAGTATTCTGTTATTGCATAGTTATAATGTACTAGCTTATATCCCGTGTGATGCACGAGTTACTTTAAACTTTAATATTTGATATCTCATTCTTTATATTTTAGTATTTTAATATCATATCTTCTTATATTTTTTTTTTTGTTCTAGAGATGTGTTTAAATTAGAATAGTTATATTTAGAATAAGTTATTAAAATAAGTAGGTCCAGAGGATGTGTTTAAATTTGTCTAGCTATACGTGTATTAATTAGAATAATTTTTTTAAATAATTAGTCCCGTTAAAATAGGCTTTTGACTATGCTTGTTAAAACAGTTTTTAAAAAAAAAATAAGTAGGCCTTAGGGAAGTGTTTAAATTAGAATAGATATATGTTTTTTTTAATTACTTAAGGTTTTGAAATAAATAGGTCCGTAGACCGGCCAAAATACCGACCAATAACTGGCTACCAAGCTTTTAATGTATCAGCTTTAGTAATATAGTATAGATAGATTACTATATCTTTCTTCTATAGATGATTTTCCTGTTTAAGTATTGTTTGCTCAATATATTCGTGTAGCTATATCCCCTGAATACTATGAGTTGATATACAAAACTTTTCACATGTGCTTCTAAATTTCTCCTTCAATTGTTCTTTTGTGAAAAGATTTCAACCTTATGTCGGAGTTGGGTTGACCATTGTTGTGCACTATTAAGTACTCCCTCCGTCCCACCGGGTTCTTTACGTCTACTGTTTGCACGCATTTCAAGGCTCCTATAAAGTGTAGTTCCATAATTTTTTAAAATTTTTTTTTCTGAATAAAAGTTTAATGTTTAAATTTTTATTCAGAAAAAAAAGATTTAAAAAAAAAATTATGGACCTATACTTTAAGTGAGTCTTAAAAAGCGTGCCAAAAAGTAACGTAAAGAATTCGATGGGACAGAGGGAGTATCATATAATGTGCTATCTTATTTTAGCATATATTTTAAGCTACATGGTCAGTAATATACAAAATTAACTTAAATAAAACCGTGGGTAACTGATGGTCTTCCCACCTTGTTATGGTTGTTAATAGTTTTTAAAGATGGAGAGAGAAAGGGAAAGAAAAAATCTCTCATTGCATCAGACGTAAAATGCTACTTTGTTCGGATGGAACTTATTGCTCCTTGTGATGTAAAAGATCCTTTTCAGTTATTGAACAAAACAATGCATGAAGCAAGGTGTCTTTTCATGCATCTTCACACAACACCCAGCATGGCTAAATATGCGTCTAGGTATGTTCTGCTATTGCTTTTGTCTGAAATTATAAAAAATAGCGGAGTTTGTAAATTTTCTGGATGTCCAGGTGTTCCTTGATTTTGTCGCAAACTATAGAGGTTGATGTCAATCTTGATACAGTACATATTGAAAGAATTGAGGACATACCATGCCGGGTACATTCTCTTTTCTCTTTTCTTTGGATACAAATTAAAAGAGGGATTTGACTAATCTCCT
>PHNY01300028.1:4632-15073 GCA_003724115.2 Anethum foeniculum
TTTGAAAGATTCTCAGAACACGTTTGCATTGTTGACTACATTCAATGAAGTTGATATGTAAGTTGAAATTCTTTATTCGTAATTTAATTGCAATAACGGTGTACGCAATGTCTATCAGAATCCTCTAAAACCGGGCTTATGAGAGAGGCCTGTATTTTCATTTATATATACTGAAAGGAAACAAGCTCAGTGTTTACGTCATTAAGAACTTGTACTGTCACCATCTGAGCTCAGTTTTCCATAGGACTTGTAAATTTGTGTGCAACCTACCCTAAATTTTGACCGTGTTTCCTAATTAGATGCAAAAAAATGAAAATAACTCTTACGCACCTGGTAGAGACATACCTCTTCTCTATTTAGACAAAAATCTGAAACCCCGATTTTACCAACTGTTTTCATTGATCACTCTAAATTAACTGAATGCGAGGCTTTTTGGGCATCGATTACTAGAAACCTTTCAAAATCAATCGAGGAGTTCTGTTTTTCAGTCTTGCAGAGGAAGCCGAACCCCAACCTCTTAGCTTGATTAGTTTATTCTTCTTTTCCCTATATGCTAACCATCTCTTACAGTACATCCTCTCTTTATATTCCATTGTGTCTTGTCAGTAAAATAGTAATATACATATGTGAACGTGTGCGCGCGAAGAAGCAGTAACAATGTTCAGAGGAATCAGAAATTACTAAATTAATCTTTACAGTAGTATGTTATAATGCCTTAAGTTATTACTTATCTATTGTTTATTTCTAACATGCAAGTTCACTTCATATTAATTATGTATACTAAATGGTCTTGAGCTACTGAAAATGAATCATAAATCTGAAGTAATCACCTATCTTGAATATATACATATTACTTTATGTTTGATACATATTTAATGGGTTAATGGTTTCGATAGTTTGTATTACAATTTATTACATTAATTTTATAACTTACTCATTGTTCTTAATTCTTGTATAAAGAGTTATATGTATTATATTGTAAATGATTCTTCAACATACCGTCCTGATGGCACATGGCTGAACTTGGAAATGTAGAGGTGGGTAATCTCACCCCATAGTCAACAACTACATGTAGCGAGCTTCAATCACAAGGCCTCCCAAGGAGAATTACTTAAACTAACATGCTATTGGATATCAGGATTATTTATTTGTGTGGGTCACTAATGGTGCTTAGAACTTAAATGCGAGGTTCAAACGAGACCTCCGAAGAGAATTTCTATTTACCAACCACTTAAACTTACCAGCGCTGTTGGGTATCTGGTTATATATATGGCTCACTGATGTTGCTTAGAACTTATGCTTTTAATGTGTTATCTATTGCAGGACTAATTTGATGAAACTCCGTTCGGAGTACAAGGATGCATTTTTCGAGAAGCATGGAGTGAAGCTAGGTTTTATGTCAGGGTTTGTCCAAGTATGTTGATCTTAGATTCTAGTTTGATCAAGAAAAAGTGATTCTCTCTTTTTCATAGTAGTTTATCTAGTCTCTGTTTGATTTCAGGCTGCTGTGAGCGGACTCCAAAATCAGCCTGTTATCAATGCAGTTATTGATGGAGATGATATCATATACAGGGACTATGTTGATATTAGTATAGCTGTTGGTACGCCAAAGGCAAGCTTATTTTTATTCCACTCGTGACTTGCAGAATTTTTCTTAAAAAAATCAATAGGAAGAACGTATATTTTTACTGAGCATGATGCTAGCCTGTGAACATGTCCTGTCTAAAAATTATTCCAACTTGTATACATTGGGGTGAATCTACATGTATTCAGTATTTCTGTCTCTGAAATTTATATTTAATCTACATGTATCCGGTATTTCTATTTTCTGACTTTTATTTTTCAGTATGAAGTAATTTATATATATTGTTTTATCAGGGTCTTGTTGTTCCAGTTGTTCGAAATGCTGATAAGATGAATTTTGCTGAGATAGAGAAGGAGATAAATAATCTTGCCAAAAAGGCAATGGCTGGATCTATATCAATGGATGAAATGGCTGGGGGTTCATTTACGATATCAAATGGTGGTGTTTATGGAAGCCTTTTGAGTACACCCATCATCAATCCCCCTCAGGTTAACTCCTTTTTCTTTTTTTTCGACCCCAGTCCCACCCTCCCCACTTTCTTATATCTCTCACCCCCATTTCATCATGAGAGTTGGTTGTGATTTAAGTTTACCCTTTAGTTTTATCATTACTTAAATGTATTTTATGACTATGACAGTCTGCAATCCTTGGGATGCACTCTATAGTAAACCGTCCGATGGTTGTCGGAGGTAACATTGTTGCAAGGCCTATGATGTACATTGCCCTAACATATGATCATAGGCTGATTGATGGGAGGGAGGCGGTATATTTCCTCAGACGTATCAAGGACGTGGTTGAGGATCCAAGGAGGTTGCTTTTGGATATATGAATGGCCAAGCCAGTTATCGACTTGATCACACAATCTTTGCCTGGCACTAGATACAGTGAAATTAGAATATAATAATTTTTGAAAATAACTTTTGTTTACGGAGCAGAATATTAAGAGAAGTCCACTACCGGCAACCTATTTACAACTTAAAACTGAAACAAATGTATCATTCAAGTGTTCTTTGATCAAAAAAATTCCTTATTCTTGATTTGACTGCCATTGAACGTAACAAATAAATCATAAAATCCTTCGCTGAAGCATAACACCAGTATGTAAAAGTTAATCAGTCAGGTCCATGTCATGTTGACTATCAATATATAGAAAATTTGTATTATTAGTTTGACTTATGTTATATTCATAGAATATTTGTCTAAATATGTTCGATCCCTGTTGTATACATAACAAGTTAGTTCTTATAGTATAGCTCTCTATTGACCCTTTCTCCTCGGCATTGGAGGGGGGAAAAAAAAAAGGCAAACTTAATATGCATATAACAGTATGCAGTGGTTTCTGATACGAAATTTAAAGCAATCCATAATATATTATTGAGCTGTACCTCCCATATGATGTAAGCTAACATGCAATAAAAAGAAAGTGAAATTACATCTGATAACATCGTTACAACAATTAAGTGTGTATTGATCAAAATTCATATGGAAATGAGTCTTCAAAATCTCAAATGTCCTCGGGGTATGTTCATCAGATTTGCACTCCATCAAAACAAGATGAAATACAAACTTCATTCTCCAGGTGTCTTGGTAGAGTTTTTCCAAAATTATAGCTGTCCTTTAAACATGACTATATTCGTACTTCAATCCCTTCTTTTAACAGGTGTTCCTTAACAGCCTGTACAGGCACCTGTAAATTAAAAAACAAATCCATAAATTATTTAAATTTTGAAAAAACACACTTCTGAAGCAGCAATTTTATTCTAAAATATGGCAATAGACATCATCATTTGATTTATCACGTCACTCCATATGATTAACAACCAGATTTATATTTTGAATTTAGACACATCTGTACCAGCACTTGAACTACTGAAAAGAATCAATTCATCACTTCTATATTCATACCTCCTTTCGATGAAAAATACCAGCAGCAAGAGCAGCTGACGCATTTGTCTTGTTGAAAACCTCAGAAAAGTGTTCCACAGCTCCGGCACCACTACTTGCAACCACAGGAATATTTACAGCATCCGAGATCAACTCTACAAGATCTATATCAAAGCCTTTCCCTTGACCTATCCAGACAGGTTGTAAGTAAGCTGAAGGCATTAGTTATTATCTTTCGTATTAGAAACTTAATTAGACTCGTCGTTTAAAAGACCATTGTGTACTGGAAACCTAGCCTTAAAGGCAAGGTTTTCAACTATTATACATTCATACTGTGCATTTAAGCTTTGGGAATTTTAGATACATGGCGTGCAAAAGCAATTCAGATAAGATTAAGTAGCAGGAGTGTCTCATAAGTAAAATAAATAAGTATATATCATACAGTTACAATATGCACTTCACTACACTGACATTCAAATCAAATCTTGATTCTCTCGGGGTTCAGGTTTTAGAATGATGAAAGTAAAATGCTTCAACTCATTTCTAAAAACAAGAGACTTATTACCATCACAGTCGATGCAGTTTAGCAATATTTCTCCAGCTCCCAAATCCTCAACAGCTTTAGCAAGCTCATAAGCACCAATTGGGCGACCCTCCCTACCACCATTCACCTTAATCACAACCAAAACCGTCAATTTAGGTTTTGAAGCAAGATAGAAGGCAGAGAAAGTAGATGGTGCAACTAAAATGTCTGATAATTACTAATTTAAAACTAATAACAACTTATATTGCAATGCAATGAATACTGTAACAATAGACATCTTCACTTAGGTCATGGTTGAAGTGTGCTTAGTGTAAAATTTATCATTTGCTGACCTTCAGATATCTACTTGCCCCTAATCTCTCATCAAACATAAACTAAATTACTCAAAATTAGTGAGGTTAAATATTGTCAGTCATTTATGAATTCCTCTACTAGCGTAAATCAAATGCAATCTTACTGCTGTTTACAAATTAGCTAAAGAGAAGAGCCGAATATCTGCTACAAACAGTAACATATAAAAAAACTTACCGTGCACTGGTACCATGCATACTCTTCACCATTTGGACCTGAAACAATTATGTAGCTGCAGTCAGAAATATGATATAAGCACATTATCAACCTGTTCTGTTCAGCCTGCAATAAGCAATACACACAAAATATATATGTTCTTTAACCAGACCGTGTCATTATATTCTATCATATTTCACTCAGAACAGAAGGCTGAGTATAGGCCATAAGGATGACTCATCTGTCAAAACTTTCACTGATCATCAGGCCTATGCTTGTTTGAATTAGAGGACCTGATCAGTAGGTGAGGTTTGAATGGAATCAGTAGATTCTCAAGTTAGTTGTATAACTAACTAAACAAGATGCTAAGTGTGAAAATTCAGAATCCTGTCATCTGTTTCTCATGCTTCTTCTCTATGAACTTTTATTTAATTTGTAACTGTTTAGTGTAAGTATAAAAAGAGTACACAAACTTTACGACAAAAGAACCATGTGCCAGTTACCTGGATTTTTCACTCTGACGGCCTTAAATTTTGCATCATTAGGATGCACCAAATACACCCTACGAGGATCAATGCTTACAACCACTGCCTGCAACATTGCACATCAACCAACTCAGATTCTACATCTTATGTTGAATTGAACATCTATACTAAAACATGCAAATTGCAAACCAGCTGCTCCAGAACAGGCGTGACTGGTCATTAATTTTCAAAAGAAGAGTTGAGTGGGGAGTGGAGGGAACAACAACATGCACAGAACATCACAAAATATAAATTAAAGGGTTGAAACTTCACAATTCCATTTAGAATTGATTCGAACTCACTTGATTCCCATATACCCTGGAGATTTGTTCTAAGCTGCTCTTTCCAGTTTTTACCTACAGATAGTAGTTGAGGTAATACAAACTACAAATATGGACTTTTTCAACAAATGCACTATCATGAAAGGTGACTCTTACTCCAGTCTTCAAATATTCTTCTGCAGCGTAAACAGCATCACTCCCAATAGATATCTTATCCGCACCAGATCTAAAATACTCAGAGGCAACTTCTAAACTAGAATAGTGCCTAAAGAAAGAGTTTGTCAGGTATAATATCCACCCAGTAGTAGCACTTATATAAGTATCAGTGTACTAGAGTTGCAATTTAGGGCCTTTTTGTTAAACAAGTTCCTGTGGGGATAGCTGATATGAGAAATTTGATACGATGAAGTTATGCTTCACATTGTAGGAAATTAATTAGTACCTGCCATTTCCATCAGTGAAATCTCTAATCCCCCCACCAACTGTTAATGGTACAAAAACATTTTCCGATGTGCGCCTTAGTACCTAACAGCCAACAAAATATCGTGATACCAAAACAAGCATTAAAAAGATGCAACGAAGGAGAATGTTTAATTTAAATGATGACTTACCTGCAACATTGGCAGATCCCCAAGAGGAAAGTCACGGAAACCAGTGATATTCAAAAAACTAACCTGAAATGAAGTGTAAAGCTTTGAATCTGAAGTATCGGCTGATTCAAGTATTGAAACTAATTTGACTATAAATTGAGGAATACCTCGTCAGCTCCATCTTTATAGTATTGTCCAGCTAGTTCAACTGGCTTCCCAAGGTTTCGCACCTAAAAGGCAGGTAACATGAGCAAGCAATACCGCAACAAATTTAAATTATTATAGGAAAAAACATAATTCTATACCTCATTCTCCTTCGTGTGTTCTCTTACATCATATTGATCTCCTTTTGTGACAACAAGATCACCATTATCATTTGCCCTCACATCGAGACATGCAATCACCTGAGAAAGCAACAAGCCATTTGTAGAGATGCTATAAAGTTGATGGCTTCGCATGAAAAAGAGTAACATACCCTCTTCGCAAGTTTTGAAGCCTTCCTTCTAGCTAGCTTCTGTCTTCATATGAAGTTAAATATTGTTATTACATGGTTTTAAATAAAAAAATAAATTTTTTGGCTGTAGTTACAAGATGCAGTGATACCTTTGTCATGCTAGATTCAGGATACAGGAACCTTTTTAATATTGAAAGTCCGGCATCTGAAAATTATGCAGAGGAAAGATTGAATATTTTTAGTCGCAAATGCAAAAATTAGATTGGTTCACATATAGGTAGGAGTGAGCACTTTCCGGTTCAGAATCGAGAACCAAACCGAACCGAACCGAAATTTCGGTATCGGTTCGGGTCTTACATATTTCGGGTCCGGTTCGGTTCTCATTTTTCTAAAATTTCGGTTCTCGGTTCGGTTCCGGTTCTTAGTATGCTAGAACCGTAAGAACCGCACCGAACCGAATATATGTATATATATATTATACACATATATATTATATTATATTATATTATATTATACACATATATATTATATTATATATATACATATATTATATTATATTATATTTAAAAAATATTATATTATCATATTTTAAATCTTATGTATACGATACTTCAATTATATCATTTTTATTAATTTGAAAGATTTGAACGCAAAATGATCTATCTCTAATAATTAATCTTTTTTTAACTAAGTTACCCTAATAAATAATCAAACTTTTAGAGTAAAAACTAATATAAAAATAAATGCATTTGAAATAAAATAAAATTCGGTTCTGAACCGAACCGAACCGAAATTTACGGTTTGGGTCCGGTTCGGTTCTTCCATATAAACGGGTCCGGTTCGGTTCTTAAAATATTGCTATTTTGGTTCTCTGTTCTTTCGGTTCCGGTTCAGGTCGGCTCGGTTTTGACCCGTTGCTCACTCCTACATATAGGCCCCTAAGAATTCGCGCATAAAATTCTACATCTGGATTTTACTAGCCAAGTGCATCCTTCAATACCACTTTTATATGTTGAAATAGTTCCTCAAGTAAATATACAATAGTAAAAAGAAGGCAGAAATTAGAATAACTTTCCTCCGCTCTTCTCTGGGTGAAACTGAACAGCATGAACGTTCCCCCTTCTAATAGAAGCTATAAAATTGTCGCCATAGTGGCAAGTAGATGCAATCCAATCTTTATTTTCTTCGGACTGTAGAATGTAAACAAACTTGGATTAGAGACTTTAAAGCTTAACAGTCAACATAAAAAGGATGGGAAACTGTGTCATGGAAGCATATCGAGAACAAATATACATACCGGCATCGCACGATAAGAGTGAACAAAATATACATGACGATCTCCAATATCATTTAAAATGTCAGCATCTTTGACAATTTGCAAAGCATTCCACCCAATATGAGGTACTCTGCAGCCACTAGATGAGTCAAAACGTCCAACTACGCCAGGAATCAAACCAAGACCTTTCACTGAAAAACATGGAGTACCATTAAGAATACAAGCCTACGATATAAAATCCTAATCACAAATGTGTGCATCTAGGTTACGTGATGACTGATATTATCACACAGTAGGAGATAATCTATTAAATCGCATTTTTAACTTTGTGAGTAACTTTGCTATAAATGCCTTTCAAAATGTAAAGTCATGATGTTTTGGTTCAGCATTCCTCCCAACTAAATGCCCAAATCACAGAGCAGTGAAGCAAGTTCTAACCTGGATAACATATTTAACAACACTTCATGAGAACCACTGCCGATAAACTTCATCAACAAAGAAGATGTTGGGACAAACACCAAAGAAACTTGAGGCAATAGAATATTTCATATTTTATATTCCAAAACATGAAAATTTACCTGTTCCTTTCTCCTCACTTGACTTGAAGAGTAACTGCAACCCGAGACAAATCCCTAAGAAGGGCCGATCATTCTCAATGTAGGAGCAAAGTGCTTCGGTCATCCTATAAAAACAGTGGTCAACTTTAATAAAGGCGAAGCTTACTTTTAATTACATTCGTATACTACCATAAATATACCAACAACACACATTAGATTTGGGTTATATGCCATAAGTACAGCACAAATTTGAGACGTCCAAGATCGTAAGTTTTATTCTTCTTCATAATACCAAGGATTTGCATTTTTTTTTCCCAGAACAAATAAACATGATCGAATATATACATACAGAAATATAAAAGATTCTAATATAAGAATGTCTTTTTAAATGTATATCAATTAAGTTTAATGTATGGCCTATAGAAAGGGCAAGGCAAACCCTACTCTTTGTCCCATTTAAATTTGTGTCAACCTACTAGAACACTTGAGAAGAAAGACCGCATTCGAATTACTTACCTGGTCTATATATGATAGGAGATACATTAGGAGTTACAAGTAGGACTACATCGAATAGCATAAGATGTAAAGTTCCACATTTTAACTTGGCTACTCAATACTACATAATAGGACTTGAACTACTTAAAAGACTGAATAACTAAAAGATGACAAACAAATAAACTTGTTATCATTCGCATATATAGTAAAGCATGTGCAACAATAGCAAACAAGATTGGTCCTCATAATTGTAAACAAACAAATGATTTGTAATTTTTTGCGTTTGTCACAATTCTTCAGTAAAATTAACAAAGTAAAAAAACAAGGCTGGTAGTGTTTATAAAACGTACTCATTTTGATTAAGAAAATTCATAGCTGCAGCAAATGCTCCAACACCCGGAAACACAAGTCGTTCTGCATTTAGTATATCTTTGGGCGATTCCACCTACAAGAAAAACACGCAAGTCAAAAAAAAAAAAAAAAAAAAAATGTAACTGTCCAAGTTTGTTATATAAGAAAACAAATGTAGGGGAACACTTGCACAACAATTGTTCTCACTCTTCTAAACGTTATACATGTATATTACCGAAATGAGGAATACATACATCTTTGATAGAGAAGCCGAGGGAGTGGATAGCATTACGAACACTTCTAACATTACCAGCACCGTAATCAAGCAAAGTTACAACTGCATTAAATAATAATTATAATATAGATAAGGGTGAAACTGGTATATATTGGGGGAGTGGGTGAATTACAGCATTGATAAAATAGTGGGAATTTACCAGAAGAATTAGACGAGGCGGAGGCGCGAACAGAGAAGCTGGTGGAGTTGTTCTTGTTGGTGTTGATTTGGTAGCGGAAGAGTTGTTGAGAGTTTGATGAAAAATTATTGAGTAAGTGCGGGGAAGACCAACAACTCAACATTGTCGACTCCATTCTTTGTCAGCCGCCTCTTCGTCAGTGTGTGTAGTTTCAACCCTCAATTGTTTGCTTTTTTTTTTTTTTGGTTCTATCTCTCTTTCTGTCTAAACAACAACTACTGGATTTTTTGCTTTATATATTTGGGGAGTCATTTTTTTTTTTATTAACTTAATTTGATAGTGCAGTAAACCTGTATATAATAATACTCTGTATTATAATAAAATTTTAGGAACCCAACTTCTGCAGGTTATAATTAAGAATAATTCTACATTATACTTTTATATTTTTCTAAATTATATTCTTTATTAATTTAAAATTGCTTATAATTTGTACATATACATGTATATGTACCTACCCACACAACTATATCAACATTCAAGACCACGTAATGTATTCTTTTTAAGTTGTACTCTCTCCTTTCCGTGTTAACATTCGAAACAAATGGATCAGCACGCATGTTAAGATTTATATAAAATATAGTTTCAAAAAAATTTCCTTTTTCTAAATAAAAAATTAAACATTTAATTTTTATTCAGAAGAAAAAAAAGTTTTTAAATAATTTATGGAACTATACTATATAATAGCCTTAAATTTTTTTTTAAATAATTTATGGAACTATACTAGATAATATTAATGTTAACTATGAGTAACACGAATTGTTACTGTTTGTGCCCTAGAGACAACACTATTATGTTTTATTATAAGACATATGGATTATTAAAGTTTATGTTCTATCGATTATTCCCTTTTATAATTTATTAACTCTTAATTTACTGTGATATAAATGTTAGATTAATAAATGTCCTTGGAATATGATATG
>PHNY01300029.1:0-16233 GCA_003724115.2 Anethum foeniculum
CTTGAAATATTACATAATTTTATTAATAAACAGATAATAAGAAAATATTATTACATGCTACATAAAAAAATTCTAGAAAATGACCCGTGCCTCGCACGGGTTATTATGTTAGTTATATATAATCAAGGAAACAAAAATCTAGCAATTACGAAATTTGAATTGTGTTCGTAGGACCAAAGCTAAAAATACTTAAAATTGAATGAAATTGATTTTTAAATATGATTGCATAAAATTCTTTTGGGTCACTTTCAAATTAATCACATAGCTTAGGGTTAACTTTAAGTTTTTCTACACGTTCATTTGAAACAGAGACTTAGATATGTATTTTAACGTGCATATAAAGTATAATTTCAATTTTTTTAAAAAAAATTGAATAAAAGTTTAATGTTTAAATTTTAATTCAATAAAAAAATTAATTTTTTTAAAACTATACTTTTTATACACCTTTAAATACATGCCGAACACTTGATTTGAAATGTTAACAATCTATTGAGAGAGAGTATCTCTCTGAATTGGGTTTAATTCAGGTTAAATTTCATATTGTATTTAATATTGTCATTTCCCTCTGTCAAATTGTATGCAGAGAAGAAACTATAGAAGAAAGAAGAACAAGAAGAAGAACATTTCTCGTATTACATATTGTTATTTGTACTGTTCCATTACAAACTAATAGATACACCTACTCTCTATCTATCTTTCAGATGTAACAAACTCTCTAACAGAATGCCAGTTATACATGATGTCAGCTAGACCTCTAGAAGATTCTATTTTGCCTTACTATATTATACGCTATGTTGCTTGTTGGCTTGTGCACTAGCTATTGTTGTACTGCAAATACACTCGTCTTATTTTACTTGAGTCATGAATGACCGTATATTAGTAACATCCCCCTCAAGTTAGGAGGGGAAAATAGATTCAACACTCCTAACTTGCCAAGAAGATGCTGTAAATGTGCTGCACCCAGAGCTTTAGTAAAAAGATCAGCAGGTTGTTCGTGTGTAGGAAGATAGGTTGTAGCAATAACACCCTTCTGCAATTTTTCCCGAACTAGAGGACAATCTATTTCGATATGTTTTGTACCTTCATGGTAGACTGGATTAGTAGCTATATATATTGCAGAAATACTATCACAATATAAAGTAGTAGGACGAAGTTGAGATACACCCAAATCATGTAAAATGGAACGCAGCCATACCATCTCACATGTTGTACTGCCATGGAGCGATATTCAGCTTCAGAGGATGATCTAGACACTGTTTGTTGTTTCTTACTTTTCCAAGAAACAAGAGATTAATCAAGAAGCACACAATATCCAGTAACTGATCTGCAAGAGATTTTACAACTACCCCAATCGGCATCACAAAATACAGTTAGACAAATATTAGATTTAGAAGACAAAAGTATACCTTGGCCACAAGTCCCTTTTAAATAACGTAATAATTTGAAGCAAGCTTGTAAATGTATAGGCTGGGGAAAAGCCATGAATTGGGACAAAACATGAACATAATATGAAATGTCTAGCCTGGAAATTGTAAGATAGATCAAACGGCTAACCATTCGTCTATGTAAAGAGACATATGAGATTATAGGAGTATCAGTAGCTGTTAAAAGCTGATGATTTTGTTGCATAGGTATAACAGATGCAGTATAAGAATCCAACCCGACATCCTTAATGAGATCAAGTATGTATTTTTGTTGATTCAAATAGATACCAGAGGAGGACCTTGCTAATTCCAAACCCAAAAAAATATTTCAAAGTACCTAAATCTTTAGTTTTAAAATGTGAGCTAAGAAACGACTTAACCTTGGCCATCAAACTTGGATTATTTCCTGCCAAAACTATGTCGTCAACATACACCAGTAAGGACACTATAGGTTGCCCATCATTGAAAATAAACAAACTGTGATCACTGATGGACTGTAGAAAACCAAACTGTAACAAGGCTGCATAAAGTTTTAAAAACCATTGTCGAGGTGCTTGTTTAAGTCCATACAATGACTTCTTTAGCTTACAAACGAGCACCTGACCAGGATATTTAGGTTGAATATCAGCAGAAGGCAAGTAGCTAGGTGGTAAACACATATAAACATCCTCAGTTAGATCACCATGCAAGAACACATTAGTAACATCCAACTGATCAATTGTCCATTGTTTAGCAGCTGCAAGTGCCAATAAAACTCTGAATGAAGTGATTTTTGCTACGAGAGCAAAAGTTTCAAAGTAATCAACACCCTCGGTTTGAGTAAATCACTTAGCTATCAACCTAGTTTTATACCGTTCAACCTCACCATTAGGAAGATACTTAACCTTGTAAATCTACTTACATCAAACCAATTTCTGATTTGATGGTAAAGGAACTACATCCCATATATCATTGGCTTCAAGAGCAGCCAACTCTGCAGCCATGGCCACACACCATTCAGGATGGGTAGCAGCTTGTTTATAGGTAATGATTCCGGAATTTTAGTAACATTAGCAAGAAAATGAGTATAATCAGGTGTAAACAAATCATAGTTAAGACTATCTGGAAACTGAACAGAGGCTTGATTAGCTTTAGAAGTAAACTGACTTTGCAAACCAGTGTAATCAGAATATTTACTAGGAACTATTCTTGTACGAGTAGGTCGGACTGGTACAGTCACAATAGGACTAGAAATAGGAGATGGACAATCAGATATTTCAGGAACAACAGCTATTGAATCATTAGTAGAATAATCAGGGACCTCAAAATTAAAATCATCAGAATAACCAGGAGAAATAGGAACCTCTAAAGGATCATCTGCCACAGTAGGTGGTGACGTAAATAATGAAGAAGAGAGAGAACTACTAGGAGATGCAGATTCTTTTAATGAAAAAACATGTTCAAAAAACTGAACATGACGAGAAACAAAAACTTTCTTAGTTGATATATCCAACAGTTTATACCCCTTGATGCCAAATGGATAACCCAAGAACACACACTTATTAGCACGAGGAGCAAATTTATCCAGTGATTTGGAAGCTATTGAAGCATAACACAACGAGCCAAAAACTCGAAGATGACTATAGTCTGGTACAACATCAAAAAGAACCTGATAAGGTATAGAACCAACTAAAACGGCAGTAGGTAATCTATTAATAAGGTAGGTAGAAGTCAACAAACAATCTCCCCAAAAATAAATAGGTAGACCAACATGAAATCGAAGTGCTCTAGCCATACTTAACAAATGTCGATGTTTTCTTTCAACCCATCCGTATTGTTGTGGAGTATAAACACAACTGGTTTGATGTACAATGCCCAGAGAAGCAAGAACAGATGACAAAGCTTTATTCAAAAACTCAGTACCCTGATCAGTCCTAATTGTCTTAAATGTTTTGTGAAATTGTTTTTTTTGACATAAACCAGAAAATCAATAAGAATAGAGGTGACTTTAGACTCAGAAATAAGAAAAAAATCATGGGGTCCTAGACTTGCCCTCAAGAATTGTTAAAAACTGATTACAATGATCAGTAGTTTTCTTAGAATACTGTCCCCATAAGTCAGCATGAATTAAATCAAACAATTCAGCAGAACAAGAAGTACTATCAGAAAATGAAAGTTTGGACTGTTTAACAAAATGACATGAATCACAGTCATGAAAATTAGTATCAAATTTTACAGACAATTTATGCAATATAGAGGAGGGAACATGACCTAACCTTGCATTCCAAATAGTAGCATCACTTGTACTAATTTGATTACAGCAAAAGCTTGAGAATGTTTTACTAGAATTACATGAAGAAAAAGCCATAGATGAACTGAACATATATAAATACAATCCATCTTTAAGATTACCAATCTCAAGTTCCCTCTTCGACATAGGGTCCTGAAGACAGCAAGAGGAAGCAGAAAAATGCACAGTGTAATTAGTGTCATGAAGTAGTTTTGAAATGGACAATAAATTGTGTTTGAGAGCAGGCACATATAATACTTGATAAAGAGTAAGTCCACAGTCAAGTTTGACTGTTCCCACATGAGTTACCGTAATAGAATGACCATTAGGCAAGTATAACGAGGCTAGGGCTGTCAAACGGATAATTCGGATACGAATCTGCCTATATCCGTATCCGTATTCGTAATTGTCGGATTCAGATACGAATAATATCCGCTTTATTTCGGATACGGATAATATTCGCTTTTTCTCGGATACGAATGCGGATATTTCGGACGGATATCGGATTTTTTGATGACCTTGCCATATTGACGATGATTTTTGAACAATTTTTTATCATTCAACTCAAATGATATTTTTATATATGTATAAAATATTTGTACAATCATATAAAATTTGTATAAATATATTACTTAATGCATATACATACATTATAAGCTAATTGAATAAATTTTAAATCATCTAAAACTATATATATATATATATATATATATATATATATATATATATAATTTCGGATTCGAATATTCCGGATTCGGATACGGATAATATCCGCTTTTTTCCGGATACGGATAATATCCGCTTTTTCTCGGATACGAATGCGGATTTTTCGGACGGATGTCGGATTTTTCGAATTTTTTTGACAGCCCTANNAACGAGGCATGACACGGAATATGATCAAGAAGTAAATTTAATTGAGAGGTAATATAATCCGTTGCACCTGAATCGACAATCCAATTTGACTCAGTGTTAGAAGGTAAAGAACTAAGAGTACCTGCAAGATGAACCGAGTATGCAGATGGCCAGTTTGTTGAAGTACCATCCTGAGTAGCAGTAATTGTTTTCATATTGTTGTTCAACATTTGTAGCAAGTGTTTGAGTTGATTCTCTGATAAACTTAATGAAGACACACCTGCACTCTCTGCAGAATTGTTAGCACCAGAATTGTCATTAGTATGAACAGCTACCTGAGCTGCAATAGGTCTAGATACACCAGATGCACCATGTGATCCCCTTGGTTCCGGTTTAGGTTTACCAAACAGACAATTCCAGGATGTATATCCAACAACACAAAAACACCGATCCTTAGTGTGTTCAGACATTTGACAAAATTCATAGATAATAGTAGAATCAGTTGTATTCTTTTTCCAATTACCAACATTATTTTGAGAGTTTGAACCAGATCCCTAACCTTTAGGAGTAAACCTTACTGAGACATTACTCCTCATATTCAAAGCAACCGTACTAGAATTCATACCAGTCAAAACATTCACATCTCTTTAATTTTCATCTTGCATCAGCATAGCATAACATTGACTAAGTGTAGGGATATGATTCATAAGTAAAATTTGGCCACGAATAGATGTAAATGAATAACTTAATCCCATCAAGAACTGCATCAACTATATATTCAGATCATACACATTCAGTTTATGATTAACATCACAAGAACATTTGTGACAATCACACTTTGGTCTAATTAGTAAGATTAACAATTCATCATTTAAAGTTTTGTACTTAGTATAATATGCTGTAATGCTCATAGAGCCTTGAGATAACTGAGAGGATCTCTTTCCTTAGATTGAACAATTTAGGCGATTTTCTTTGAGCATATCGTACATATAACTTTGTCCATATCGAGTGTGCTGAATCCATATAAACAATACCATTACGAATATTAACAGAAACAAAGTTTAATAGCCAAGAGATTACCATGTGATTACAGAGATCCCAATGAGATAGTAACTGTGATGTTGCAGCAGGTTTGGTATGAGATCCGTCAAAGAAGCCAAGTTTCATCTTTGATGATAGAGCAATCTCCATATAACGACTCCATTGTGAGTAGCTGTGTTCATTAAACACAACTGTTGTAAGGCTCATTCCAGGATTATTAGACGAAGAAAAGTAATATGGATGATTAATATCGATAACAGATGATGCTGATGAATTAGATCCAATAAGTGTACTTGAATACGTAGCTTGAGTCGCCATTGTTATTCGTATAAAGCTCGAAAAATGTAAAGAAAGTGAAGAAGAAGAATTACAAACACAGAAATGCATAAATGACAAACACATTTATGAGTAAACCTTCATGAGACATTACTCCTCACATTCAAAGCAACCATACTGGAATTCATACCGGTCAAAACATTCACATCTCTTTGATTCTCATTTTGCATCAGCATAGCATAACATTGACTAAGTGTAGGGATATGATTCATAAGTAAAATTTGGCCACGAATAGATGTAAATGAATCACTTAATCCCATTAAGAACTGCATCAATTGTATATTCAGATCATACACATTCAGCTTATGATTAATATCATAAGAACATTTGTGACAATCACACTTCGGTCTAGTAGTAAGACTCTCCAATTCATCAATCAAAGTTTTGTACTTAGTATAATATGTTGTAATGCTTATAGAGCCTTGAGATAACTGAGAGATCTCTTTCCTTCGATTGAACAATTTAGGCAATTTTTTTTGAACATGTCGTACATATAACTCTGTCCATATTGAGTGTACTGAATTCATATAAACAATACTATTACGAATATCAGCAGAAACAGGGTTTAACAGCCCAAAGATTACCATGTGATTACAGCGATCCCAATGAGATATTAAATGTGATGTATCAGCAGGTTTGGGATGAGATCCGTCAATGAAGTCAAGTTTCATATTTGATGATAGAGCAATCTCCATAGAACGACTCCATTGTGAGTAGATGTGTTCATTAAGCACAACTGTTGTAAGGCTCATTCCAGGATTATCTGACGAAGAAAGGTAATAGGAATGATTAATATCGATAACAGATGATGCTGATGAATTAGATCCAATAAGTGTACTTGAATACGTAGTTTGCGTCGTTATTGTTGTTCGTATAAAGATCGAAAAATGTAAAGAAAGTGAAGAAGATGAATGACAAACACATAAATGCACAAATGAAACAAAGAAGAATCTGTAAACAAGTATGATTACAGCGGAAAGATCGAGCAAAACTCTGATACCAATGTCAAATTGTATAGTTGCAGAGAAGGAAATGTAGAAGAAAGAAGAACATTTCTCATATTACATATTGTTATCTGTACTGTCTTACAATCCAATATATACACATACTCTTTATATTTCAGATGTAACAAACTCTCGAACAAAATGCTAACTGTACATGATGTCAGCTAGACCTCAAGAAGCTTCCTATTTTGCCTTATGATACTATACATTATGTTGCTTGCTGACTTATGCACTAGCTCTTGTTGTACCGTAAATACACTCGTCTTATTTGTTTGAGTCATGATTGACTGTATATACCCTCCTACTATCAAAGTTGAAGTTCAGATATATTCTAAAGCTAAATTACATTTTATATATAATTAATCTAAATAGTTATTGTAATTTGATTGTCTGAGTAAAATTATTATTTATTTAAGAAATTAAGGTTTCATATTTTACGAGTATAATTATTAATTTAATATTATTTTAAATTATTAATTTAATATTATTGTAAAAGTTTTAAATAAAAATTGCGAACATGTAAATCTGTGGAAGTAACCGGATGAATACATATGCATATGCACGATCAAAATGAACGCCATACTCTTACGTTGAACATCTAAAACATCTCAATTTTACTATTACTTCTCTGTAACCGTAAAAAAAGGTACAACATGATTTGTCATTAACCTTTTCTTCCCAAGTTGGTTTGTCATTTGTTGCTAGACCAACATTAAACATACGTACAAACCCTAATGGAAAGGGCATAAGTAGGCCCCACATAAGTTAGACTGGCCACGCTCTCCAATGGTGTCCTGCTCATCTTTTGTAGCAGCTTCACTTAAATTCACTTGTCCCAATACAAATGGACTTCAATTTCACTCATAACTATATTTAACTCCCCCATTCATGTCCGCTCCTTTGTTATAAAGAAGATTCTCTTTCTTTTTTCGAGTGTAAAGTTTTAATTTTTTTATCCACCAAATTTCCCCCCCTCACTCATTTCCCGCTTTGCTTTTCCCTCTTCTTTAATTTCTTGCAAATTAGTGCCCTTCTTCTGTGCAAAGACTATCTTTTTAATGACAATTTTTTTATTTTCTTTTAAATATCAACAAAATTTATTTTATTTAGTAAAATTATTTATTTTATAAATTTCATATATTTTTTTTAATTTTTGGTTCAATATTTTAAATAAATTAAAATAGAGAAAAGGAATAAAAAGTCATAAATGCATTTAATGCTAAATTGGTTGGATATTAACAAACGTTTTCTCCTTAAATACCCATTTGAAAAGTTACTAAGTAGATTTAAAAAAAAAGACTCTGAATTTATTATTTTGGTAAGTTTTTTTTGAATTTTGGTATAACCATAACAAAATACATTTATAACAAGTGATGTGATAGGACAATGAAAGAGAAAAACAGGGACGAACTGATAGAGACAAACCCAATTCTTTTATGTTTTCTTCCCTTTTCTTGTAAAATTTTATTACAAAAAACAAAAAAAAATAACTTAAACCTTTTTGGCAAAAAAGATTTGGGTTTTTAAGTATAAAGATTCAATCTTTACATAAAGAAACTTTTGTGGGTCAATTCTTTTTTCACTTCTTGAATTAATGCAAATGTATATTTGCAGCTCTTTTTTGCTTCATTTATCTTGCATTTGCTCAACTTGAATGTTTTTCTGAAGTTGCAGAGTTGTGGACAGATCTGAAGTACATTTATCTTTGCAAGATAGAGAAGGAACCCATTGTAGGAGAGGCATTGTTAAGCACAGCTGTGTTTGGTTAGGTAATAATGTACTTTCTTTTAGTTAGATCTTTGAAACCAACTTAGTTTGTTTAGCTTTTTTAGTTTAAAGTGTTTTATCTCTGATGTTTTGTCTTACATTGTTAGTTTTGTTGTTTAAGTACAAATGTTCTTGATTTTTGTTTTTGTTTCAGTTTGGTGGCTGTAGTTGTTTTCTTTTAGGGGTTTTGAATCTGGGTTTTAGTATCAAAGTTGTTTATTTACTGTGTGTGTCTATGCGTGTGTTTAGTGTACTTTATGTGGAGTACATTTCATTGTGTGTAAATGCTTTCATATATTTCTTTGTTTTGTGTGGGTGTGTGTGTTTTTGCGTGGGTGTGTGAATGGCTAATTAATTAAATGTTTCTCGGGTGGTTGTTTTTCTATGTTGAGCAGGTTTGTGTGTTGTGACCCAGATTGTTGTATTTCAGACCTGAACTTCATTAGCTTAAGTTTCTCAGATTGGTTGAAACCATTTCGAGATTATTAATATAGCTTTATCCCCTGGATTGGTTTTTGTAAGTTTTGGAAACTTGTAGGGTGATCCCAAGAATCTGTTAGTTATCAAAAACTTGTAATTTAGTTGTGTATATCTGTTGTCTGGGGGTTAGGATGGAGGTATTTAGACTTTTGGTGGTGACATGTGTTTTAGTATCTGCAATGGGACAGCTTCCTTCACAGGACATTCTGACTCTGTTAGAATTCAAGAAAGGAATTACTCATGACCCAACAGGTTATGTAGTTGATTCATGGAACGAGGAGTCTATTGACTTCAATGGATGTCCTGCATCGTGGAATGGGATTGTTTGCAATGGTGTTAAGGTTGCAGGGGTTGTCCTCGATAACCTGGGCTTATCTGCAGATGTGGATTTGAGTGTCTTTTCAAACCTCACAATGCTTGTCAAGCTCTCCATGTCAAACAATTCTATATCTGGAAAAATCCCCAACAATATAGGTGATTTTAAAGGTCTTGTATATCTAGACATATCAGATAATCTATTCTTCTCATCTATACCACCAGGGATAGGTGACTTGGGGAGTTTGCAGAACCTATCTCTAGCTGGTAACAATTTTTCCGGCTCAATCCCAGATTCAATTTCCGGGCTTAGTTCACTCCAATCTTTGGATTTCAGTCGCAATTCATTTTCAGGGGAAATCCCATCATCGTTAACAGAGTTGTCAAATTTGGTATATCTAAATTTGTCTCTTAATGGTTTTGAAAAGAAAATTCCAGAAGGGTTTGATGCAATGGTGAATCTAAAGGTATTTGACTTGCATGGCAACTCTTTAGATGGCAATCTTGATGCAGAATTCTTGCTTCTTACTACTGCAGTGCATGTTGATCTGAGTGGTAATTTGCTTTCGAGTTCTAGTTCTCAGAAGCAGAAGTTTTTACCTGGTCTTTCAGATACTATTGAGTACTTAAATCTTAGTGGTAACCAGCTTACAGGATCTCTTCTTAGCGGCAGTGAGCCGCAGGTTTTTGAAAACTTAAGGGTCTTGGATTTGAGTTACAATGACTTGTCTGGAGAATTGCCTGGATTTAATTTTGTTTATGAGCTCCAAGTCCTGAAGCTTAGCAACAATAAATTTTCTGGGTTCATTCCTAACGACCTTCTCAAAGGAGATTCATCGGTCTTAACTGAATTGGATTTGAGCCGCAATAACCTCTCAGGTACTCATAGGTTCATTACCTAAATTTGTTGATTAGTATTCGTTGAGATATTTTCAAGTCTAATAATCATTATGATGTTGCGTGTTTGTAATCAGCATAGAGACTTTGCATACAGGAAAACACTTTTGTTTGCATACTCTTATTCATGGTCTTTTAAATTCTGCAGGACCAATAAGTATGATTACAGCAACAACTTTGCACACCCTTAACCTCTCCTCGAATAAGCTGTCTGGCGATCTTCCATTGTTGACCGGAAATTGTGCAGTGCTGGATCTGTCAAATAATCAGTTGGAAGGAAATTTAACCAAACTGCTAAAATGGGGAAACATTGAATATCTCGACCTTAGTGGAAACCGTTTGACAGGGTCCATCCCTGAGGTAACTGCACAGTTTTTGCGTTTAAATTACCTCAATCTCTCACATAATTCTTTAAGCAGTTCTCTTCCGAAGGTCATTACAACTTTCCCAAAACTTACAGTCCTTGATCTCAGTTATAACCAATTAGATGGACGTCTTATACCTTCTTTATTGACATTCCCGACATTGCAAGAACTACATCTAGAAAACAATAAACTTTCTGGGAGTGTTGAGTTTTCTGTTTCTTCCTCTGCCGAGCCCAGTCTTCGTGTTATTGACATATCACTTAATCAACTTAGTGGCTATCTTCCTAACGGTTTTGGTTCATTGACTGGACTTCATGATCTCAACCTGGCGGGAAATAATTTCTCAGGTTCTCTACCAACTTCTATTGGTGACATCAGTTCCCTCAGCTCTTTAGACATCTCCCAAAATCATTTCACTGGTCCGTTGCCAAAGAACTTCCCTGATAGTCTAGAAAGATTTAATGCCTCGTACAATGACCTCTCTGGAGTTGTCCCAGAAAATTTGAGAAAGTTTCCATCATCATCCTTCTTCCCTGGAAATTCTGATTTGCAATTTCCAAATCCTCCTCCTGGATCAACCGCCACTGAAGCTGGACACCACCACAAGAAACCTATAAAAAAAATTGTCAAAGTGTTGGTGATAATTGCTTGTGTTATTGCTGTCATATTTTTTATCCTGCTTGCCATATTTATTCATTTCCTACGGATACGAAAATCTCGTCAGCAAAGTGTTACAAGTAAAGACATTCACAGGCAGGTCCAACATAATCCATCTGGCATGGGTGCAAGAGTTGGTGGTGGTGGTCTGGTAGTTTCAGCAGAGGACCTTATGACATCACATAAAGGATCATCTTCTGAAATAATTAGTCCTGATGAGAAAATGGCTGTAATAACTGGATTTTCACCATCTAAGAACAGTCATTTCTCTTGGTCACCAGAGTCGGGAGATTCATATACTGCTGACCTATCTAGATTAGATGTAAGGTCACCGGATCGGCTGGGTGGTGAGCTGTATTTCCTTGACGATACAATTTCTTTCTCACCTGAAGAACTGTCAAGGGCCCCAGCAGAAGTATTGGGTAGAAGTAGTCATGGGACTTCTTACAGGGCAACGCTGGATAATGGGGTGTTCTTGACTGTGAAGTGGCTGAGAGAAGGAGTGGCAAAGCAGCGAAAGGATTTCGCAAAGGAGGCTAAGAAGTTCTCAAATATCAGGCATCCTAACGTGGTTGGCTTGAGGGGGTATTATTGGGGGCCCACACAGCATGAGAAGCTAATTCTTTCAGATTATATATCACCAGGAAGTCTTGCAAGTTTTCTTTATGGTAACTGCCTTTTTTTCCGTTAAACATATAATTTGCACTTAAATTAATCATAAAAAGCGCATTTGTCTGTTTATATTTATATAAACTAACAAAAAGTGTGGTGAAGAATGCTGAATTATTCCTGCATCAACTTTTATTGTCGAGCATATTCTGATGACTTTTGTACTGCATGTAGACAACTTGGACTTTGCAGGACAGTTTAAATCGTCTGTACGAGTATGTTAAGATCTGCTATCTTTTGTTCAGCCTACTTCATCATGAGATACATCTTAAAAAAATCTTTTCGGTCAACAATTATGCTTCGAGCAATTATTTCCTAAGCCCATCACGCGTTAGCCTGGGAGGGTAGTAAATGGAATATGTAGACAGTTGTCCTACGTAATATAAGTTTTCTCTATTGGCTATGCTTTTCTTAAGGATGGTCATCTTTTTGTCTGTTTTTACCATGTTAGAACTTCCCCAAAATTTAAGATGATGGGAAAAGAGGGTTTTTTCGTTTGTTCCTTTGCTCTTCGCCGACTCTAGTTTCTGTTAATGTAGTATCCTTTTCATTCCACTAACATAAATGTCTCACTCATAGTTGCTTTGACTTCAAACAACTAAGTTTACTATCTCTCACTGTCACTGAATTAGTATTTCAGGAAAGATATTCCGCCTCCTCACCATTAGATATAGTAGTTCTGTTACCCAACACCTCTTGGTATTAGCGGTATCTCCCTCGCTACCTTTACGGGATATAAAAAAGAAGATATACTGCTGTTCAATTACATTTTCTCTATGATTTTTTTTTAATGCTTTCCTTCCCCGATTCTACTTCTCACCTAGGTCATTCTCGAATTTTGTTTTGTTCATCTCCCCTAGTCCTTTATGATTTTCAATTTTCAAATGCACCTTTACATCTAGTTTCTTAACCCATATGTTTCTGTGTTTGCACTGCATTTGCATATCAGCTATACGAATCTGCGGATTCGAACTATTCATCTAGTCTCTTCAATTGAACATTTGAGGCTACCTCAATGTTGTACTGTTGTACTTGTCAGTTGATCTGGGAATTGAAATTGTTTCACTGCATCATCTAAAACACAAAGAAAATCATCTACTTCTTTCTTCTCTCTATTTTCCCTCTCGGCATTATTGGTTAGGGTAGAGGATGGACATGATTATCTACTCTTGTTTCTCTGTATGTACTTTTGTCGTTGCAGAATGAATATTTACTTTTCAGTTTACACTGAAGTAGACAAGTAGTCAGTCCCCATTTCTCCAATTTTGGGTTGTAACTAGATCAATATGGAAAACTAATTTAAAAGTATATTCATAGAGAGTGGCATCACAGTAATTACATTTGGGAAAGTTTAGTTCTTCTATTGACATGATTAAACGGAAGTGTTGTGTATACTCTGAGGACTAAAAAGTTGCAGCTTTTATATATCAAACCAGCATTTGCTTTCTTGCTTCTCCTTCTATGTTCAGACGAGCACATGTTTTCTTTTTGTGATTGTTTGTGTATTTGTCTATAGACCTTGGTGGGTAACCAATATCTACAAATCTAATACAAATTTGACCTGCAGATCGTCCAGGAAGAAAGGGCCCCCCACTAACCTGGGCTCAGAGACTCAAAATTGCAGTTGATGTTGCACGTGGCCTGAATTATCTCCACTTCGACCGCACTGTTCCACATGGAAATCTCAAAGCAACTAATGTACTATTAGATGGTCAGGATCTCAATGCACGTGTTGCTGATTACTGTCTCCACCGCCTCATGACTCAAGCAGGCACTATTGAACAAATTCTTGATGCTGGGGTTCTTGGTTATCGGGCGCCAGAGTTGGCCGCTTCAAAAAAGCCACTGCCTTCTTTCAAGTCAGATGTTTATGCATTTGGAGTGATTTTATTGGAGCTTTTAACTGGAAAGTGTGCTGGTGATGTGGTTTCTGGTGATGACGGCGGGGTTGATTTAACAGACTGGGTGCGGTTAAGGGTAACAGAAGGTCGTGGTTCAGATTGTTTTGATGCTGTATTGGCACCGGAACTGATGAATCCAGCTTCAGAAAAAGGCTCAAAGGAAGTTCTGGGAATAGCTCTGAGATGTATACGGTCTGTATCGGAGAGACCAGGTATCAAGACCATATATGAAGATCTTTCGTCCATATAGACAGTTTTAGTTTGTGGTGAACTCATTTTATTTATGCGGGGAATCAATAGTTCATTGGCTTCCCCTTTGTGGTTAATTTAGTCTGGTCAGTGGTTTTCTAGTTGAATTAGCTTTTTAACTAGTCATTTTGTAAAGTTGGGGAATGTGTTTATGTAGCTTCCTCCATTTTGCCGATAATTTGTGGCATCTGTTCACTGCTTTCGTGATCATCTAAGAAAAAACTAGGCCTTTTGCTCATTGTTTTCTCGGATATATCTTTAAACAAAATCCGACTGGCCTTTTCTTGCAGACCGGCGGTGATTAATCACAATTCACAGTGCATGATAATGACCATGATATGCGCTAGATTGTATAAAATGTTTTATACAACCAGGTCCAGGAACCATGCTTGTGTTGTATGCTGCAGGCTGGAAATAGAACATGAACATAAAGAGTTAACAAGATTGTGCAAGCTTATGGTGCATCAGTGCAGAGCACTCTCAGCATTTTTAATGTGAAAACACAAAACTTAATAAAATTTTATTTACAAAAATAATAATTATTATAATCACCAAAGAAACTCTGATTCATCATATATAGTATCTATCTTACTTTCATTTTCGATCGTGTACACACTAATCTATAACTAGAAAATATAACAAAACCAATCAAAAATATTTAATAAATTTAGAACTTTTTATGCAATTTTCACATTGAATATTCATATAATATTTTTTTGAAAAATATTCATATAATCTTATAAATTACTAAAAACAAAAAATGATCTGAAAAGAGTTTGATGGGGTCCACATGTACATGAAGAGAAGCCTTTGCATACAAAACTCTTTGATAATTGCTCCACCACCTGCTAGGCTCAACTTAAAGAATGAGAATGTACAGGATGAAATCGAAGCTGCAATCTGTATCCAATTTCATTACATCTTCTTCAATCACTAGATTCTCTACTTCTTCTCATGTACCACCTCTGTTACAAGTGAGTTTTTTTTTTTGGTTATAATTTACTGGTTTTTACCTGTTGCTTTTAGTTAGTTTTTATGAATTGGGTTTCTTGATTATGCAAGAATGTGAAATGGGTTCTCTGTAATTATTTGTGGGCTTGTTTCTTTTTGTTGGATAGAATTATACTTGTGACCTGTTAACAGGAATTAAGGACTTTGTGAGCTAATTTAAATTTTGTTAATTTCAAGAACAATTATTGTGTTATTTTGTGTTTATGGTTAGAGTAATCTTGCTATGTTTGATCAAGACTTTTGGTCAACATTTTTCGTAATTTAGCATGGTTAGTAGATTGCTTTTAGTGGATGTTGATTATCTCTCTCTTATGAATTTTACAATTTCGTCCGAGAAAATTGATAAAAGTTTCATCTGTTGATATCAGAGAATTGGATTCATTGGGCTTGGGAACATGGGAGCTCGAATGGCTAATAATTTGATTAAGGCAGGATACGATGTTGCTGTTCATGATGTGTAACGTCTTTATTTCTTTCTATTGCATTTAAGAAAGTAATCATCGTTGAGAGCTCTCCAAAGTCCATCTCTTTTTGTTTTAGTTTTACAATATTATGTTTCTTATGATTATATTTGAGCAATTACATCGAGATGAAAGGCAAGCAAGCAACAAGTTGCGATGCTAGTCCTTTCTGGATGTCAAAACCAATCCTCTATAGACAAAATCTGTAGACCATAATATATTTGTACCGATAATCCTAATTTTGCATTGTATTGGAACTATGAGAATTCCTAATTCAATGCAAAATATTGGAATTATGAATGACTGATTCAGTTCCTGGAAGGGTTTTATATCAAATTGCCCACCCATCTCAACAAAAACTCTCAAGTAACTACCCGATCTCCACGACGACTCATTTAGAACACTAAACCCCAATCAGTGTTATCAAAAGCATTAAGCGCACCAAAGCGCAAATCCTCCCTGGAGCCTAGGCGTGAAGCGCAAAAGCGAGGCGCACGCTTCTTTGAAGCTAGGCGCATACTTACAAAAATTTCAA